>PVJO010034607.1:0-10760 GCA_004026905.1 Hystrix cristata | reverse complement strand
TTGCACTGAGATTCCATTTCACCCCAGTCTGAATGGCTATTATCAAGAATATAAAAAAACAGTAAATGCTGGTACAGATGTAGGGTAAAGGAACCCTTCTTGTCTGCTAGTGAGAATGCAAATAAGTACAGCCACTATGGATATCAGTATGGAAGTTCCTCAAAAATCCAAAAATAGGGCTACTATTTGATCCAGGCTCTACCACCCTTTGGTATATAACCAAAGGAATTAAAGTCAGTATACTATAGTGATATCTGCATTAACTATGCTTATTACAGCACAATTTCCAATTGCTAAAATATGGAATGAGACTAAGTGTCCATCAATGGATGAATGGACAAAGAAAATATTGTGTATATGTACATATACACACAATAGAATATTATTCAGCCATAAAAAAGAACAAATTCTGTCATTTTCAGGAAAATGGAGGTATCTGGGTATCATCAAATTGAGCAAAATAAGCTAGATTCAGGAAAACATATCACATGTTCTCTCTAATATGTAGAATACATAAAAAGATGACATGAAAATAAAAGGGAGTCATTAGACTCCAAGATGATGAGAATAAGGGTGAAGGAGAGAGTATGTAAAGACCAGTAATAGGGGGGATGGACATAATCAAAATATATGCACTGACAGGTCGGGGATTTAGCTCAAGTGGTAGAACAGTTGCCTAGCAAGTGCAAGGTCCTGAGTTTGATCCCCAGCAATGCCCTCCCAAATACACAGACGCACTGAACCCTTCAAAAATATGTGAAACTCGGAGGAGGGTGGGAAAGGGTGATAGAGGAGTAAAACTGATAAAAGCATGTTATGTGCATGCATGGATCTGCTAAAAAAAATCTATTAGTCTGTATAGTCAATATGCACTAATAAGAACAACAAAAAAGATGCGAAAAAAGGGTGGAAAACGTACTGATGTACCTACCCACAAACCATCCAAGCAGAGAGGTTCAATTTGCAAAGATAACATATAATTCTCTTCCTTTGGGTGTGGTTCTAAGGAAGGGGATGGAGGGGCTGGAATTGAAAGCACTGTCTCCAACGCTCGTAGATGAGAATAAAGACACTTGAACTACAGTGAAGAATAGGATGTCCCTAAAAGCTGTCTGTACTCCAAGCACTCTTAAGCACCCACTTCCCTTGCACAGAGCCAGATAAAGGGCCACCAGCTCAGTCAGGGTCCTTCAAGTCCCCAGGAAAAGGAACAGAAGTGAACTTGAAGGAACCCATTTCATGGTATAGGATGAGGAACAAGTGAGGTGTTTTTCAACAGTCTGGAGTGGATGCAGCTCACCCCTCAAGAACTGTAACTTCAGCAGCCACTTCATTATATTTCTAGTGTAAATGACAGAGTGCTGAGCCAAGTCAGCCCCAAAACTCCCTTCAGAATTCAGTCAGAGTTAGGTCATCTGCACGCTATGGACGACTGCTGAGCTCAAAACTCCTAACAAGGCATCTCAGCAACGGTATGTGTCCTGCCACTAATGAAGCTCTTTTTCCATGAATAACGAGCAAGGACATTATTTCTGTTGCCAGGTACACACATAAACAAAGCTCAACACAAGAGTCTTGATATGGTGAGTTTGTCCATTTGCAACAAAGGAATTTTTCAAAGTGTGAGCCAAGTTTTAGCGGAGGGTGGGACAGACTGCTGTAACAAATAATATGAACATATGTTATCAGAATCTAATAAATCAGCCTTGGTTGTTGTAGAACAGAGACTGTGCAACGGGATACATACAGAAATGAATAGCTCCAAATGAGTTCATTACTTTATTTTGCAATCAGTTTTACAACACAAGGATGATGGTATTTTTATAACACGAGGATGATGATTTCTGTAATGAATGGCAATCTTCATGAAAGGAACCTGGTAAGACTTAGATCTCAAAAGCTTCATCTGCTAAATCTTTATTTCTTAAGCTTTGATATATCAGGTTGAGTACAGGTCAGCACCAGGAATGAGCATGCTGAACCTTGCTAGGACATCTGGAAAAGTACACTGACACCTAAAGCTATAGGCATGGGGTACCCTTGGTACCAAAAGAATCGCAAGGTAGTGTTCTGCCTACAAGGAAGCCTCCTAACTTAGATCGCCAAGCCCACACCACCATTCAGCTCAACAGTGAGATTCTAGCATATAAAAAGAAAATAAAAATGAGCTGACATAGGGCCAAACAGTCTTTATTTTGTTTAAAGTGCTCCACAAATACTTTTCTCTTTTCTAAAATCAGTTCCATACTAAGAAGCATATATCTTATTACACAGGGTGCTCGTGTCTACAAAGGAAAAACAATGCCGTTACTGGCTGAGGGCTTAGTTTTCAACAATTTAAGCAAGGATTTGAGAAAAACAAAACAAAAACTGCCTCACAGTGCCTCACAGTGCCACAGTGCCTTGTTTTGTGAAGAAAAACAAACCCAACCCACTTCAAAAATATCTTATTAAAAATTCTGCATCAAAAATAAAACCCAAATGATTTACTCTGTGTTAGATGAGTTTCTGAAAATTATTGATCTCAATACTTCTTTAAATGAACTAAAGATGCTTACTAAAGAAAAAAATATTTTATAAGCAAAAAGTAATTATATAGGTATTCACTCTGTAATATCCATTTTATAAGCAAACACATTTACTTTAGGGACAGTTATTGAAATAATGCAGAACAGTATAGAGTTCTGCAGATATTCCAGTAGCTGGGTCATGGCAAGTAATTATGCAGATAATGTTTGTATGATTAATCAAATATTGAATTCATGAAAAATAGCAACAGGAGATACATTTAAAAATCTCTAGGATGTATAAGTTTATTTTTCTGGTTTGTTAAGAATAGGAAAAATAGAATAAGTTCATGGATGAGAAGCCAAATTGGTGAAGGGACTTGAAAGCCCATGATGAGACAGTGATACCTCGCAATGAGGAAAAGACCAAGAGTGAAGGGGACACAATTTTGCCCTCAAGTGTTTAGTGACGTATCACATGTGCAAGGGCTACTAGCTGTTCTACATTGCTCCAGAGGATCAACATGGCCAACAGGTAATGGTCACAGTGAACCGATGTAGCGTGATAGCAAGGCTTCTCATAGTTGGTGCTGTCCAAACAGGGCAGGAGTAATTCTGCAGAGTGATTCCCGACCACGGAGGGAGTAAAGCAGAGTACACATAACGGCCTCACAGGGAGAATGCTAGAGAGTCGGGAGAGTAAGGGGGGGAATGGGGCATCAGCTCCTGCTAAGCATGAAGTTCAAACATTTTACAAAACACCGTCATCATACTGTGTGTCAGGACAGTTATTAAAGTGCTGGGCTCCTTGCAAAGAGCCCGCCAACCTAATCAGTGGAATATATCAGGAAGAGAGGAGTTATCCAGCACATAAAAATACCCCAGGACTCACCGTCATACTTTGCTAAAACCGCTTGAACATCAGCATATGCTTGTAGTTCCAGAAGGGCTTCTAAAAGGTTTTCGTGGATGTTGAACATGCTCAGGAGAGGGAACTCTTTCATCAACTAAAAAATAAGAAGCCAAAGAACAATTAACATATATTTCTTATATTTTTATTGCTACATTTAAGGCATAGAACATGATGTTTTGATATACACGGTGAAATGATTACCACAGTCAGACATTTTAAGAACTAAATATTTAAGAGTATATTTGATACTAAATTATAACATACTTCTATAATATAAAAGTATACTTGATATTGGACTAAAAGCTTTCATAACAACTATTACTTTTAAGGCATTAAATACTTCTTTTTTCTGATATTTTAGAAAAATGGCAAGTTTGAATTTATATGAACCTAAAGTAGGAGAGAAGTTTTTCATGAAAACTGAAGTTGCTCAATATTAAAAAATAAGATAAAAACTGAAAAATACCTCACAGGCTTTAACAGTTAGGTCACTGGGAAACTTGTCAAGAGCAATCTGGATGAAAGTCAGAGAGAAAGTTAAGCAAGTGGGCATTGTTTTTTTAAGCAGCCAGGTGACAAAGTTGAGGAGAAAAAGTAGGAGAGTAGCTAGAAAGTGAGGAAAATAATTTGTGGGTAGGGTTGGGGGCTGGGGATAAAGAAAGAAATTCACAAGTTCCTGCCCAGTGATCTCAATAAAACAGGAGCCAAGATCACCTTCTGAGACCAAGGGAATAGGTGGCAGGAGGAAGTCTAAAGGTACACGCCAAAGTGCAGAATACTCACAAAGGAAAGATCTGCTTAGGGAAACAAATGAAAGTTGCTAGCTTAGGATCATCTTGAGGGCCTAACAAATTGAAGGTCACAAACTTATAGAGGCCACAATTGCCACAATTGTTAAGTTCTAGCTAGCACTGGTTAGCAGCCCAACTACAGTAGCAAGACGTCAATCCTATTGCCTAAATTGGCTCTCGGAGGACTCAAAGAGAGTCCATGAAATCTAGGAGCAAGAGCGCTGGCTATAATGGTGATAGAGTGATTAAAGGTTTAGACTGGAGGGGAAGGAAGAGAAGTCTAAAGGGGGATAAAGAAGAAGGTTAAAAGAAAAGTAAGATGAAAGGGGAAAAAATGGGAAAGTGTAGCTACATTTGTTGCAAATAGGGAGGGGTGGGTGAATGGAAGGGAGGGGAGGGGAAGGGGGGAAGAGGGGGGAAACCAAGATGTATCATGTACAGATACAAAACCATGTTGATTATGATCATTATGTATACAATGTACCAATACATGTTCTTGGTAAAAATAAAAAATTAAAAAAATAAATAAATAAATAAATAATACTGGACTTCACTGGAAAACAAAGAGAAAGAAGGTCCAAGAATTTTAGTGTAAAAATCTTATCTTAGGAAATGGGAACATCTCAACTTAAGAGAAAGATAATCAGGTTCTCTATAAAAATCAGTCATATATTCATGCTGCTTTATTTGTTCTTCTACATGAAAAATTTTTCTGATACAATGACTTCTAAGAAAGAGATAATTCTTTTTAATGTCAACTTCTTTAAAGCAATTATTCTGAGAGAGATAATATTCAAAAATAGGCTAATTCACTGTCAAACTATAAACCGGGTATACACTGCATTGACTTCTTTCTTTACTGGGAATGTTTATCACACTGCTTTGTCTTTTAAAACCAAGAATCATTTAGCCTATCTTTAAAAATAAACAATTTTCTGCATCCCCAAAGAACATGTTACCAATGAAAAACACCCCTCAAAATGATTCTGTGTTGAAGAACGCTGACAGCCTGAGCCCTCTTGAGATGCCTGCAGTATTTTCACTGTTAGTAAAGGAAGTGAATAAGATAATGCCACATGATGCTGATGTTCTGTAACCAATAAAAGTTTTTCTTGTTCTGGTTCAGTATGATTCTGGTTGACATTACCCTTTGATTTTTTTTCTCTCCAATTAAAGCTTGCTAGAATTAAAGTTCTGTCATTTAGCAATTGGCAATACAAAAAAGACTCCTCTAAACTGCAACATTTAAACATTTATTGTTTTTGACCATTTCTTCCGGTAATAATCAAACTTCAAGGACACAGGCATATTCTATAACTTCAAAGCTGCGTTTCCAGATATTAGTTGCTGAAGTTTAAAAACAGAGCCTTACCAAAACCCATGAGACTACACCTACAAACACACTGGTCTCACTGGTTTCCACAGAAATTAAGGATACTGGGAGCTTGAGCGGCACTGGCTCCACTGGGAGTTTGGATGCAGTATGTTGCGTCAAAATAAAATAATTGCCAATAGAAGGATTTTAAACATGAAGAATAGCAAATGCTGGAGAGGTAATATAAGTCACATAACAATTTGTAAACCTAGCTTTCCTTATTTAAATAAGAAGAAAAAGTAAACCCACTGCTGCCTCCATCACACTCTTCAGCCCTTTACAACAACCCATCTTAGAAAAAAGTCCAAGAATACTGTACTTGGCTCCATTTACTCTTCACCCTATTGCTACAGTCTGGCTCCCCTCCTCACGATTCCGAATCTGGCCGTCCCATGAGTATGCGTGACTTGAATTGTTCCCATGGACACCTTCCAGCCCTTTCCTTGCTTTACCTCTACATCACTTGACAGCTAGATGAGGTTTTTCTTGAAACTCTTGCCTCTCTTAGTATCCTCAACACCATTCTCACATCGTAACTATCTCCTAGCTCCTTTTCTAGCTTCTCTCTCATCTGCTACTTAGGAGTAAATCACCTTCCAGGCCATGTTCCATGTCCCCTTACCACAAATCCTTAATCTCTAGACTGCCTTGCTCTTACGTTGTAGAGTCTCAGCACCACCATCTTCGTGGGGATGGCTCCCACATGTTAACATCCTCTCTGACCTCTCTCCTAAGCTACAAGACCAATTTATAAACTGTCTTCCCGGAAGTTTTACCTCTGCATTCTTAAAGGCACCACAACTAGTACTGGATGGATTTTTCTTTTCCTGGACCAAAACTTCAAACTTGCTCTTCCTCCTTGATGTTTCCTATCTTGGAGAAGAGTATCAATAATCCTCTGACACACTCTACTTCAGAGGCTCCTGAAATCCTTGAATAAATATGTAAAATAAGCGCAATAGCTTTCATCAAGTTGACGGAAAGTATTACGAAAACACCTCAAGCATCAAGACCATCTCCTCTCTTCTCTGACTTTGCTGCCAGGAACTTAGCATACACCTTCTGCCGACACTGCTCAAATAATCACTGTCGCCTGCTTGTCTCAAGATCACTTCTTTTCAGGCCAACCTCTGCAATGCGTCACAAAGCCTTTAATGCGCACAAAGTCCGTCATGCCACTGTATGGCTAGCCCTGTCCCGCTGGAGTGTGGCACAGCTAAACCCAGCCAAGGAAACATAAGATGTGAATGCAAGGTTACAAACAAGCTGTTACCACAACATTATTGGTAATAGTAAAAAATAAAAAGCAACTTAAAAACGAATCCATTATAAGACATTTAAACATAATAAAATATAGTCACCTTTTGGGCTATACCGTGTAGTCATTAGAAGTTAAGGTCTCAAGGAATTTTTAGTGGCACAGTTTAAGAAATGCTGGCATCCACTATGGAAATCAATATGGAGATTCCTCAAACAACTAGAACTAGAGGTTCCATTTGATCCAGTTATCCCCCTACTGGGGATCTTCCCAGAAGAACTGGAATCCTCATACCACAGGGATGTATGCACAACCATGTTTATAGCAGCACAATTTGTAATAGCTAAGTCTTGGAAACAACCTAAATGCCCAACAACTGATGAATGGCTAAAGAAAATGTGGTTTTTCTACACAATGGAGTACTACACTGCCATAAAAAATGATAAACTAGAGTCATTTGTATGTAAATGGATGTTCCTTGAGAGCATACTATTAAGTGAAATAAATTGGACACTTATGAGTACACATCGAATTGTTTCTCTGATATGAGAAACCATGGATGCAAAAAAGGACGAAGAGGTGTAATAGATATAATCTAAAAGGAAGATAATATTCCAAGGAGAGGAGCATTGAAAGGAGAGAGGGGGAGAAGTGGGAAGGGAAAAGAGGGATAGAAAAAGGAAAAAAATGAAAAAAAAAAAGAAAAAGGAAAGGGAATTCATGGAGAAATGTGAATGTACCTGCTGTAAATAGGGAAGGGAAGAGAAGGGAGGGGCGGGGAAGAGGCGGGAGAACCAAGATACACCATGTACAGGTACAAAATAAATGTGATGAATGTAACAATTATATGTACACTGTACCAATACATGTTCTTGGTTAAAAAATAAAAAAAAAAGAAATGCTGGCATGGATTGTGATCTGAGAAAATACCACACATATAAACTATATTTTGCAATAAGGTCATGTTTTTCTTATGTACCTATGTACAGGAGCACACTTGGTTAGAAAAATACCAAAATGTTTTAACAGTAGTTATTTCTGACTGGTGAGATTAAAGGCGATTTTTATTTCTTCCTCCATATTTTCTATATGTTCTAATATTTTAAAGGCATATTCATACATCTGATATGCTCTTGGAGTTACAGAATTTGAGAGGTCCTTGGAAGTATTCTTGTCCCGTGACTGGCTGCTCTACACAAACAATTCCAGTGATAGAGAATTCTCTTGACCATCTATTTCACTTTTACATGGCTCTAAGTATAAGAAAATTATACTTGGGGGAGTATTTTTAACAATACTGGCTTCTCAACAAATTCCAGATATAATGCAAAATTCTTCGCACAGCAAACAGTCCCTCATGACCAGTCCCTGTCTACTGCAGCAGCCTTACTTCTAGCTATTTCACGCATCTACACTTCAGCCACAGAACAGCCTTCAGTTCCTTAAACAGGCCACTTTCACTTGTGTTTGTATTTTCCAGCTCCCTTCATGAAGCACTCTCCCTTCTGCCTTCTTGTCAACCTGACCAACTTGCAGGAACCCTTACCTGCCTCCTGACTCCTGACCTCTTGCCCTGCATCCGGGAGCTAAGTATTCCTGAGCTGAACTATCCTAGTCCCTGTCCTAACAGCCTACTAATCCATCTTCCTCGTGAGGAGGACCTCTGATTTACTGCTGTCTTCTTGGACAGTGACTGACCCATCATGGGTGCTCGATGAGCATTTCATGGCTGCAATGCTTTTTAAAGTTCAACTCCTTTGGGAACATAGTATTTGTGTACTGCCACAGGTCTAGGTCAGACCTTGGGTTACATATCCCTGCCCATGTTCTTCTACCACTTAGCTACACCTTGGATAAAGTACAGCTAGAATCCATAAGTTTTGACTCAATGTACAGAATAATTTTCTTCTATTTAGACCTGCCTGAAAATGAACTAGATGGTCCAGAGAAGTTTGTATCACTGGAACAGTTTGTATAGTGAAGCCAGTCATGGGACAAGGATACTTCCAAGGACCTTTCAAATTCTGTAATTCCAGAAAAGAAATTCCCAGCTAAGCATAACTTCAAGGCCCATTCTCTGCTCAGTGCCAGATTCCTCTTAGCTCTCCTGTCTTCTGCAGGCCTGAACTCTAGCCTTGTCAGAGCAGATTATTTACACGCCATTCCTAGAATTCTTTCTACAGTTGCCACTGTGTTTTTGCTCAAATGGTTTTCGCCACCTGGAATACCTTTTCCCTCATTCATAAGGCAGCCTGTCAAAATCACCCCACCCTCTCAAACCCAAATCAAATGCCACCTCCTAAAGTCACAGCATCATAGAATATGAGAGCCAGAAGAGTCCATGGAGATTATCCAAACACCCTCCTCACTTTACAGACAAGCTCCTTCACACCCCACCCCACCCCACCCAAACACAATGAAGCCTGCACATTTAAGTGATTCAGCCAAGGTTAATGTCGGGACTGTGATTCAAATCCAGTCATCAATACTGAGCCCAACTTTCAACACATCAGAACCCATGTCTGGACTGCCAAGTATGGGAGAATGAAACAATTTTTGTTTGTTTCTGACACAATATTTATATGCCCACTTTGTACTATGTTAATATGAATTTAAGAAAATAGCTGTACTATAGAGGAAGGGGCCCTACATTCCCAAGTTGAAATTCAACCTCTGCCACTTACTATCTCTGTGATTTTGTACAAATTATTTAACCTCCCTAGCTTTGGTTTCCTTACATCCTGGGTCACAGCTCCTGTGGCATCTTCTCAGATTCTATCATCCTACCTAGTATCGCCAACCACCACATACACTGCCATTTTCTATTACTTCTGTCACCTTCCAAAATCATCTTCATTTATATGACTAAATATTCGGTAATTTGAAAAGCAAAACAAAAACAGAAATAAATAGAAAGATTAAAGGTAATGCTAGTATTACAGCGATCAGAAAATCTTTCTGTAAGGAGCCAGACAGTAACTATTTTGGGTGTTTTACACCATACGGTCTCTATTGCAACACTTAGCACTGACATTATAGCTTGAAAGCAGCTATGGATGACATGTTAATGAGAAAGCAAGGCTGTGTTCTCATAAAACTTTATTTACAGAAACAGACAACAGGCTGGATTTGGCCCATTGTCCTTAGTTTGCCAATTGGGAATAAAACTTAAAAATCAAAAGGATTCCATGAAAGGAGTTTAGCAGTGATATAATACTTCAACAACCTAACATCTTTTCCCCACATCTGGTATGGAAGACCACAGTATGATGGAAAAAGGCTGCCCTCCACCCCAGGGTGCCCCTTCCAGCTGGATTCCTCAAGTCATTCACATGCTCAGACATGCACTAGAAAACGAGGAGGCCTTGTCACAAACAGTGGGCTGGATGCATGTAATGTGCTTTACCCACATGACAAAATGCTATTCTGCCGATAAAACGAATGAGCTAGAACTTAACATTTCTCAATATGGACAAAAATCAGTTATAAGTAAAGAAGCGCACTACTGAGAAATATGTTCTCATGTATGATCCCATTTAAGTAAATTTAAATTGTATACAAAGCAAAACTGCACACAATTTATGAGTATGTACTATGAAAAACTCACTAGCACCTTGTAGGCGGTAAGTGATGGTCACGTAGAAGCTGCAGCTTATCTCTTTATTTAAAATTGAAAAAGAGAACAAAATGCAAAAATTTTAATTAATCATTATTAAATTATTCCATGAATTATTCTAAATTCCAGGCAATATAGCTGTTATATTTTATTTTTCATTTTATGATTTTCAATATATTTTACTATTGTCTATGAATTTTACAAATTACTGTGTTCCATGTGGTATTTTCACACATGCCTATAACATATTGTGATCATATCTGCCCCGCATTATCTCCCCTTACTTCCCCTCCCTTTCTG
>PVJO010034606.1:0-10761 GCA_004026905.1 Hystrix cristata | reverse complement strand
AGATGGTTTTGTTTTTCCTTGATACCCTGAGGCCCAAGTCCTTGTCCCTGGCCCCTCAGCTGTCACAGGCACGGAGACCCCTGCTCTGCCATCGCCCAGCCTGTAATCTCCACAGCTGAGACACGGGCCTGTGGGCCTGTGCGTTGGCACAGACAGGAGCCTGTCTCCTGGGAATGCGGCAGGTCCGATTCTCACTAGCCAGGGAGGAGAGGCAGGCTCAGCCTGATCTGTTGTCCTGGGGCTGCGTGCTCCCTCCACTGGCCTCGTGGTCTGTGTTGCTGAGGCATCGGCTGGTCATTCCCGGTGTCCACAGGTCAGAGTTGTGGGAATGGCAGTGGCCAGTGGGAGTGGGGGCTCCCAGCAGAACTAGTCTGTAGGTGGCCTTAGTGGCCTGTGCTCTACCCCTGTTTACCATGCCCAGACTCTGCTGCTGTTCCCCTGAGCTGAAGAAGGAAAAATGGCTGCAGTTGTCTGGCTGATGTTATCTCTGCAGAGCTCTCCACAGTGGCAGTGTGGTTCTGTTTTAGAATTGATGTCCTGACTGGCACTTGTGCTCTCCTGGCCTCCGAGTGTTACCAGACCCAGGTCCGGCTGCTTGCTGCTCAAAAGCCAGTACCTGGGAGATGAGAGTTGGTGGGAAGGAAATCAGGGTCATTTGAAAGCCAGCATCCTGTGAAAATGGGAGAGGGGGTTACCTCAGAGCCCCATCTTAGGGGAATTTAGGGGTGCAAGGGGCTTTTATAAAGAGGGAAGAGAGGCAGAGGACAGTGGGCAGGAAGGCTGTGGGTTGAGTGGGTCTTTGTCCTCCAGGGCGTGTATCTCCTTTTCTACACTTGATCTTAGCCAAAAGGCCAAGAAGCGATTGTATCTCCTTTTCTTCCTCTGGTTCCACATCACAATCAGCCTTGACCTCCTGGAGCTGGTTACAAGCATATGAGTTTTCTGCAGGTTAAACACCATAGCAATTTACATGCCTAGTGTTAGTTGTTGTACAGGATTAAAGAATTAGAAGAGGTGTAATACCTTCTGATGTTATCTGAAGTTACCAGATGTTCTGGGTTCTATAAATCTGAAGAAAGATTATTTAACAGTTAGCATTTTAATCATTTTAGGTGTGGCTTTTGTTTAGAATTTAGAATGCCAGCAAAGTGAGACGAAGCAAAAGTACCTCTGCCAAGGACAACTCCGGACAGCTCCAAGTGGAGCAGCCACTGCTACCTGAGGTCTCTGCCTGGCTGCTTCCCTGGGGCCAGGCCCTGCTCTCCTCTGCCCCAGGCTATTGGAAGAACAGATCCCCAGGGCCTTAGGAATTGGAGAGGATGGGCCATCCTAGGCCCCTGGCTCAGCTCCTCCACAGGAGAGGCTTGTTAGCTGCCTGGGCCTGTCAGAGGGGAGCAGGCCTGGCCAGAGTCCCTGCTGCAGGACAGTGATGGGTGAATGGGCCTGGCAGGCAGAGCTGTCCCCATCCTGAGCAGTTGTTTGGGGGGCTTGTACTTCTAAGTAGGCACGTCTTCACTGAATGGAGGGGTGCATCAGAAATCAGACTGAGTCTAGGTGCTTAAATGCCAGGTGATCCACAAGGGTGTCCTGCAGAGGGCCCAGGGGACAAGGCCCAGAAGGCATGGGCTGTAAGCTCGTGGATGTTTGAAATGTTCAAACTGCTGTTCCTCGTGCGTTGGCCCACTTTGCACTAGCGAAGATGGATAGGGTTGAGTTTATGTTAATGAGAATGGAATGCTTCTTTTCGTCTTTGGAAGAGCGGATTCATCACACTAGAGTGTGCACTGTCCTGCCACTCGGTGGATGGTATTTACTCACCGAGGGTGTAGGGACCACGCAGCCACAAAGCTCCAGATGCTCCTTTGGAGTATCAGTGTCGTTTGTTCTTGGCTCGAGATAAATGTTTCTCACTTTTCTGGAGTTGTTGTTCTCTTGTTATTGCTTTTGTTTAATATTTCAAATAATTTCTTAGGCTCATTTGGAAAGCTTTAACTTTGTGACAGTAAAATAAGTGGATAGTGTCAGCAGACAGCCTGCCACTGAGGATGGTGGTGACCACAGTTTGACTGGGTGGCCGTGGGAGCTAGGTGCTGGCCCTCAGGTCCCACGCCTAGTGTGGGAGCCTGAGTTTTCATCCTAGGTGGCCACTGTCAGGGGTGGTGGCCCGGGTACTGGAGCTGGAGCACCCACTCAGGGTGGGCCTGCAGGGAGACAACTGGATCCCCCCGGGTGCCCCGGTTCTCTGCTTCCTTCAGCACAGCGGAAGCGCGGGCACCCTGGGCAGCCCTGTGGGCACTGTGACTCTCCAGGGTGAAGCGGCACCAAGGCCCTCTGAGTCTGGGAGGGGCAGACGCGGAGGACCCACCTGCCGCGGCCTCTCCTTCTCCCCAGGGCTTCCTACTCAGAGCAGCAAGTGGGTGACCGACTGACCTAGGCGGCTGTCCTGGCTGGGGCCTGGCAGCCCCTTCACCTGTGCTGTGCAGTTCGTTTCCTGGTGTGAATGGGCTGCTGGGTGATGCTGGAAGGAGGGAGCTGTAGAGTCTGCCTGTCTGGCTGCTGGGATAGTACCTTCTGTAGCTAGTGCTTACCTGAAGGACGTGGAAGATGTGGGGCTGGGCCCTGTGGCTTGCGTGTCCCTTGTCCATCATGCCAGAGGGTAGGGAGTGTTCATACACTGACCTTTGTCGTGGATGGTGCTGCCTGTCACGTGACTGTGGCCCTTGAGCCTCAAGCCTCAATGTCTTTGTCTGTGAACTGGGTTCATGCTGTATGCTTTCCGGAGTCATGATGAGGTTTTGGGGAGCTGAGGGGCAAGCCAGGAGTGCCTGTGGTAGGTGCTGCCAGGACCCTGTCCTCATAACCGGGCCATGGAGCCCGATCCTTTGATGGGCAGGTGAACTGTGACAACATGTTAATCTCCGTGGATTGGCCTGGAGCCCAAACTCCGTGTAGGCTTTTGGACAGAGTAGCTCCCTTTTCACCCTAAGAGCCTTGATGGCAAACCTCCTTCACCTGTTGCACGGTACAGCTGGGCTCTGGGCTGTTGAAAAGATGTCGCTTGCTGGGGCTTCTGGAGGCTTTCCACAGACCAGGGACCAGCAGGGTGCAGCAGGCTCTCTGGCTAGGGCGACTTTGCACGTGTCATCACTGTGAGCAGTGGTAACAGTGACAGCAGAGGGCCTGCACGGGCCGTCCCCGTCATCTGCCCTCCCCGTCGTCATCTGGCCCCACTTCCTCGGCTTTGGAGGCGGCCGAGGCTCAGGTTTCCGCGGAGACTGAGGTGCGAGCAGTGCTGTGGTGGGCTCACCCTGGAGCCGCCCCTGGCTGTCCGGCCTGCCTGGCCGTCTGTCCCTGGGCTCCCCAAGTTGAGCACTGCCTCACCTGCGGTAGCCATGTACCCCTGTTCTGATGGCAACTTTGGCCTTTTTTTCTTCATTGGGGAGATCTCCTTAGTCTGAAGTCCCTTGCGGAAGAATATTGACACTTGACTGTGTTTCTGCTAAATATTTTTCAAACAGTACACTTTAAGCTTCTGTTGGATGATTTGGATCATAATTTTAAGCCATCAAATTTTCTGAGTTTCCTTTCCGATTTCTGTTTGTTTAAACGGTCATTTTATGCCCTGAGAGCAGACACATATCCCCTTACATTCTGCTTTAGGTGGCTTTGTTTTTTAGGCTGGACTGTAAACCACTTGACTGTACCTCCGTTCCGAAACAGGGCAACTTTATGTTTTCAAAATAGTTCCAAGGTTTTTTCCTGGGCATCAAGCTCTGTTGCCCAGACTTCAGGACTGTGGCGGCTGCGGCAGAGCCACCTGTCTCAGACCCGAGACCCCAGTGTCCTGGGAGGGCTTGTCTGCTGGACACAAGCAGTGACCACGCAGTCTGTTTGCTGCTTAGTCTGCATCTGCAGATGCCCTTTAGGGCGAAGGCAGGACTATCCCTAATGGACCAGGAAGAGACTGTGCAGACCGCAGCCTCCTGTGCCTCAGGTCCCCTGTTCTTACAAATAGGGCCAAGAGTAATAATCCTCCTCATTGCTGGAGTTCTTCGCATGCCGCCTGTCTCAGAGTGAGTGCTCAGCTCAGGTTAGTGATGGTGAAGATGGTGATAAGGTGGTGATGATGTGATGGTAAAGGTGGCGCTAACAGTGTGAAGATGGCGACGGTGTAGATGGTGATGGTGTAGATGGTGATGGAGATGGTAATGATAGTGGCGATGGTGATACTGAAGGTGCTGAGAAGGATGTAATGATGTTGTAGATGGTGGTGACTGCACCATTTTACATTTCCTCTATTGAGGGATTTGTAAAAAGGTTGCAATTTCCCCCCTTCTTTGCAAATTCTTATTTTCCTTTAAACAATTATAATCATCCCAGTGAGTGTGAATTGGTATCTGTTGTAGTTTTGATTTTTCTCTAATAACTAAGAATATTGAGCATCATTGTAGGCTGTTTATATATCTTATTTGAAGAAATGTTTGAGTCATTTGCCCATTTTAAAATAGGATTGTTTGTCTTTTCATTGCCAAGCCATAAGTGTTCTTTATATATCCTGGGTGCTAGACTCTTATCAGATACATAATTGAAAATATTTTCCCTCATTCTGCCACTTACCTTTTTATTTTGTTGACAGTGTTGTTTGATGCAAAAAAATTTTTGATTTTTCTACTTCTTCTTTTGTTGCTCATGCTTTGAGCATATCTAGAAATCCACTGCCAAATCCAAAGTCATAAGGATTTACTCCATGTTTTATTCTAAGAGTTTTACAATTTTAGTTCTTATATTCAGTTATTTTTTGTGTAGGGTGTGAGGTAGGCTTCTAGCTTCATTCTTTTGCATGTGGCTATCATTTGTTGAAGAGATGATTCTTTCCCCCGTTGGATGTTCTTATAACCTTTGTCAAAAATGAATTAGCTGTTGATGTGTGGGTTTCTTTCTGGGTTCTCAATTCTGTTTTGTTGGTCTGTAGATCTAGTTCCATGGCAGTATCAAACTGTTTTGATTACTATGACTGTCATCAATTTTTAAATTGGGAAGTGTAAGTCCTCTTAACTTTTTCTTTTTGAAGATTTTTGCTACTTGGGGTCCTTACAATTCTGTGTAAACTTAAGAATTAGTTTGTCTATTTTTGTGAACAAGGGTGTTCAGATTTTGATAGGGATTGCCGCGAATCTGTAGTATTGCTATTTTAACACTATTCTAGTCTCTGCACACTGGATCCATTTGCATTTATTTCTGCCTTTTTAAGTCTTGTATGTCCTAGGTAATGTTTATTCCTTGGTACCTTATTCTTTTTGGTGTTCTTGTAATTGCATTCTTGATTTTGTATATTTTATGTATTGCCAGAAAGAAAACTGGATGGGTTTTTTGGTGTCTTGATTCCACATCTTACAACTTTTTAATTTATTAGCTCTAGCAGGTTTTTGTGTATGTGGATTCTTTAGGGTTTTCTATACACAAGATTATGTCATATGCAAATAAAAATAATTTTACTTCTTGCTTTCCAATTTTGATGCCTTTTATTTCATATTTTTACTCTGACTAGGACTTTGAATACCATGTTGGATAGAACGGCATCTTGTCTTGTTCCTGAGAAAGCTTTCACTCTTTCCACCATTGTATATCATGCTAACTGTTGGTTTTTCATGTATGACGCTTGCCGTGCCGAAGAAGTTTCCTTTTATTCCTAGTTTGTAGATTTGTTTTTTCATCATGAATGGGTGTTGGATTTTGTCAGATACGTTTTCTGTATCAATTAAGATGCTCACTGGGGGTTTACTTCCTTGCACTAATGTGGTGTGGTGCATCTTAGGAAGGAAGGGACTTGGGCAGGACAGAGAGCTGGGACAGTGCGAGCCTGGGCTGTGCTGGTCCAGGAGGAGAGTGGCTGAGCCGCGCTCCACCTGTCCTTTCCCTGCTTGAGGAGCACTGTGCTTCCGAGTGTGGGGGATGCTCAGCCTGCGCATCTGCCTCAGGGCAGGCCCAGAGCATGTGTGGAGCCATCCTTGCCTTCCTTTGGTGAGTACCACTTGATCTGGCGTGTAGTCCCTTCCATGTACTTCTGGGCTTTGTTTGCTAGAATTTCATTACGGATTTTGCACCAGCATTCATAAGATATTTTGGTCTTTAGTTTTCTTGTGTCTTTATCTAGCTTTGGAATCAGAATAATGCTGAGCTCATAAATTGAGTTGGAAAATGTTCCCTCTTCTTGTATTCTTCACTTGATCTTAGCTAAAAGACTGAGAAGCAATCTTGTATTTTTGGGGAACAGTTTGAGACAGATTGGTGTTAGTCTTCAAATGTTTGATAGACTTTACTAGTGGTGGTCATGGAGTTTTCTTTTAGGGGGGTTTCGATGGCTGATTCAATCTCTTTACTTGTTATTGATTTATTCAGATTTTCTATTTTTTCACAATTTTCTTGATAGAAAATCCTTTCTTGTGTGTTCCTAGGAATCTGTCCATTTTGCTTAGGTTGTCTAACTTACTGGTCAATAATTGTTCATAGTGGTCTCTTATAATTCCTTTTTATTTCCCCAAGGTCAGTAGTAGTGTCTTTACTATTGTTTCTGGTTTTAGTAATCTAAGTGTTTTTTCTTTCTTCTTGGTGACTATAGCTAAAGTCTTGTCAAAGAACCAACTTTTGGATTGGTTGATTCTCTCTGATGTTTCTAGGTTCATTTATGTACATTTTATCCTCCCCCAATGGTTATGTTTGAGAGACCCTCCTGCAGAGAAGAGAACGAGCTCAGGGATGTGTGCTCCATCATCAAGTCATGCTTGAGGGAGGACGGAAGTCAGACATGGATGAGCACAGGTGCCGGAGAAGGTGGCTGCAGCTGCCCTGAGCGTCCCTCCCCAGAGTCCGTGTGCCTCGTGGCTCTGGTCCAGGGAGGTCCTGGTAGCCCTCCTGGCATCGCCTAGCTGACTGAGTGCCCAGAGACCTGAGCTGGGGAATGTGGTCCATGTCCTCAGCAAGAGCAGGCAGAGTTGTAACATCGTGGCCAGATGTGAGTCCATGCTCAACATTTGGACCGCTGAGTTGCCTGGGCAGTACTTGAACTTGTGATCCTCCTAGCTCAGCCTCCCCAAGTGCTGACATCATAGGCATGCACCACCTCGCACAGCTGGAAGTTTGATTCTGGTAGGGGGCAGGTTGATTTTTAATGGCTTTGTAGTGCTTGCCCTAAGTAAGAGCCATCTGCTCAGTGCACATTGGTGGCTTCTAGGTAGCTTGTTCTATATAAAAATTCTGGGGCTTCCCTGGAGGAAAAATGTACATTTCCTGATCAGGCCGGGCATAGTGGCGTACGCCTGTAATCCCAGCACTTGGGAGGCTGAGGCAGGAGGATCGCCTCAAATTCAGGGCCAGCCTGGACTACATAGTGAGTTTAAGGTCAGCCTGAACTACACAGTGAGACCCTGTCTCAAAAAACAAAAAACAAAACAAAAAATAAATAAATCAAAACAAAGCAAAACAAAAAAAGAAAACAAAATTTTCTGGTTAGTTTTATTTACACTTCTTTGCTTACTAGAAAGGAATGTTGAAATGTTTTCCAGTCCACTGGCTGCCCGTCCCCATGCCCTGCCCTCTACCAGCTGGGTTTTCATTTATCGCACAGTACAGATGGCCGCGCTTCTGTCACTTTTAACCAAAACAGTGGAAGACATCAGAACAGAGCGACACATTTCCATCTCACAGGGCCTGATTCTTGGGAAGCCTGTTGCTGTGTTGGGTCGTGTTTCGGTACTCACTGTCACCACATTCTCTAAGTGGCTGTTGGCCTGAGACCAGAGCAGCTTCTGCTTAGCAGGCAGCTCTCTCCAGGGCTATCAGAGCAGGTTCACAGGGGCCTGGAGCAACTCCAGGGAGGAAGGAGGGGGGAAGGCATGGTCTGTTCTCACCCAGCCTTCGCCCTGAACCCTCTGAAGCCAGGCTGGGCAGGTGGCCATGGTGTGGCCCACCTGGCTGACCACCAGGATGCCCAGGGCAAACAATGGGGCGGCCCAGCTCTGAGATCCCCCTGCTCTCCCTGGGCCCTGGGTGACAGGGTGGAGGTGGCCCTCACTGAGGCAGGCCTGCTGGATATGTGGCCTGTTCTGTGGGACCTGGTAGTGGTATTTCCACCACTGTGTCTGGGGTCGGGATGCAGATTCGTGTTCAGGGGTGCAGCTGTGCAGTCCCGTCCCTTCCCCGCCCTCATGCTCCCTCCCCATGGACCACTGTCCCTGCACAACTCTGCTCCATCTGGCCTCTGTCCCCAGATGGTGCGCGGGGACCCTCCCTTGGGAATGGTGGGCAGAAGACATCTGAGGGGGATTGAACCTGTGAGTAATGGTCTGTCTCCTCCTGTTTCAGCTGTGTGGGGGTGGAGGAGGAGGAAGCTCCGGACATCGATATTTACCACTGCCCGAACTGCGAGAAAACCCACGGGAAGTCTACCCGTAAGTACCGCTGCCGAGCAGCCTCGCCTGTCTGGCTGTGCGGGCTGCAGGGTCTGTGCTGGGCCTGGGATGCCCTGGGTGGCACCAGGTGGCCTAGTCCAGTCAGACTTACTCTGCCTTGCGGCCTCACCGAGCCCCTCCCAATTGGCCCCTGCCATCCAAGGCAGCAGTGCAAGGACCCCTTAAGTCCTGTCGGGGTGCACATAGCACTGCAGAGGCCAGGTCGGCCTGAGTCAGGTTGTGGACTTGGGGACCCAGGTCAGTAGCAGCGGAGAGGGTGTCCAGCTTGGCCCAGCCTGCCCGGCTGTCCCTGCCATGGGTGAGCCCAGACCATCTGTATTTGTGGGGCTCTGCCTGCCCCTACTGCAGCAGCCCCAGGGAGCCTGAGCAGGCCTTGTGTGTCCTGGGCCTCACCCTCCCTTCCCATCTCTGGTTGTCCCTTGTGGTACAGCTGGGCCTGGGGGGCCCCCAAGGCTTAGGCTTAGCTCCTCTGTGCAGATTCTTCCAAGCAGGCTTTGAACCCCAAGGTGAGCTGGGGTACACCAGGGCGCAGGCCTGGTTTGCAAGGATTCGGGAGGCGGGTGGCCAAGGACTGGACTAAAGCCACGTGTGTGTGTGGCCTCTGGCCTCTTGCCTGTGTTAGGGTTATGGGTGCTTACAGAGGCTGCAGGATGGACGTGGCCCTGGCTGGTAGGCTGGTGACATACCCTACATCCTGGGCCCCAGACTGACTGAGCTGAGGGTGGGATAGGGAGTGGTGGGAAGGGGTGAGCAGGGCTGTGCCTGGCTCTAGCCACAACCACTCAGTGTCAGCCCACTTCAAGGGAGCCTCAGGTACCATTCACAGGTCGGGGGTCAGGCCCACCTGCAGTCCTCATGGGATGAGTCCTGTGGAGACAGTGGGATGCAGGGAGCGTATAGGCAATGAGAGGAAGACGCCAGCACTACTGTTCTGTGGGCCAGTGCTGGGCAGAGGAGAGTCTTGAGAGCTGGCCAGGCTCCTAGTGGGACTGGTGCTAGGCCAGGTGCAGTCTCCCCACTCTGGGGACCTTGCTGCTCTCTCTCAGCTCCTCTGGAACCCAGCTTGCATCCATCACTATGGCGATGAGGGCTGCATATTTCAGATTTGTCTCTTGCTCCCCCGCACATCAACACCTGGTAAATGCTGCCAAATCTGTGTGTAGGTGAAGCTGAGACAACTTGTGGCTTTTCCTGAGACTTCTAGGCCACAGGTCTGTCTAGGGCTGTTCCAGGACTCCCGAGTCACCTTCCTCCCCTCGCGCACCTGGCGGTCAGGCCAAGTGTTGGGGCGAACTCATTGCCAGTCATTCTGGTGACTGCTTCGAGGCAGGACCGTCTGCTCACTCAGGGGGTGTCTGGAAGGGTGCTGGGGAGACACTGCTCAGTGTGGTTCCACCACAGGTGCTTGTGGGCATCACTTGAGAAGAAGCTCCAAACTCACTGGGAAGAAAGAGCTGGACACCGCAGCGCAGGGCCTTTCACCCTTGCAGTCAGCGGTGTTCCGAGGGGTCCTTGCTCGGAGGCTTTTGTATGAGTCTGGCTGAGCAGGATGACAGTGGAGTGCAGGGAGGAGCGGGTTGTGCACAGCGGTGAGCATGCAGTTGGACTTTTTCAGCATCCCCAGGAATCCCCAGAAACACCCTGACCCAGTGGTGACAGCACACCTGCTGTGGGAAATGTGTGGGCCCTCCTCAGCCAAATCCTGCCCTCTTGCCTGGAGGGAGTGTGGGGAAGGCCCAGCGGTCACCTCGGAGCACAGGTGCAGGCTCCCTTCCCATCTTCTACAGCCAGGGCCCACCCCCACCGGGAGTGATGTGCGTGTATGTATGTGTGTTTGCATGTTCATTTGTGTGTGTGCGTGCGTGTGTGAATTTGTCCGTTTGGGCTGCTGTAATAAAATACTGCAGACTGGGTGGTTCAAGTAACAGAAAATTTATTTCTCACCATCTGGAGTTTGGGAAGCTCAAGGTGAAGGTAATGGCACGTTTGTTGTCTGATGAGGACCCTGCTGCTGATTCTTAGTGGCACCTTCTTACTATGTGGAGGGGCCAGACAGCTCTCTGTGGGCTCTTATCAAGGGCTCCATCTTCATGACCTTGTCGTCTCCTAAAGGCCCCCCTCCTAGTGTCATCACTTTAGGGACTGAGGATTTCAGGAGACGAGTTTGGAGGTCAGGGGACAAAATGCAGTTGATGGGGTGTGTGTGTGTGTGTGTGTGTGTGTGTGTGTGTGTGTGTGTGTGTGTCTGGTGAGGTGAACAGGTGTTAGAGCGGTGAGGTGAGGTCCTTCTCAC
>PVJO010034605.1:0-10774 GCA_004026905.1 Hystrix cristata | reverse complement strand
CATAACTGTAAATAAGGACAAAGAGGTGTAATAGATATTATATAAAAGGAGGATGGTGTGCAGAGGAGAGGAGTACTAGAAAGAAAGAAGGGGAAAAGCAGAAAGGTAACAGGAGAAAGAGAGGGGAAAGGGAAAATATGGAAAATGATGAATGAACCTGCTGTAAATAGGGAGGGAGGGAGCAGAGGGGAGGGGCAGGGGAGAGGGGGGAGAACCAAGATGCACCATGTATAGGTACAGAATAAATGTAATGAATGTGACCATTGTATGTAGAATGTACCAATACATGCTCTTGGTTTAAAATAAAAATAAAAACAAAACAAAACAAAAAAAATATGCTTCATCATGGTAAAGATAATTCTATGCTTAGCCTCAAGATACTATAATGCTATTATTTTTGGTTTCTTATAAATGATGTAGTTTACATGATGGTATTCAGACTGTGCTCTTCTGCCTTGGTCAGTGACAGCCTTTTTCATCACTGGCCCCTTGATATTCATCTACTTGGAGTTTTATTTGTTCACCTATTTAAGTAAATGGCATCTCAGCTACTCCAGCACATTTTTCTTAAACCCAAGGTGATGGTACTTAATATTAATGCAATTAATTCACATAAAATGGCCAAGTTTTATCCTTGGGACTCATATTGTTTGTCATACTTTAGCCCCTATCCAGCGAAGGTAACTTTGATGCTTTTATTTTTTTTTTAACTCAAATTAATGAGCATGTTAGTAAAGAATGCTGCCCATTCATTTCAGTAAAATTTAAGTCATTTGGCTGTAGGCAACCGAGCCCTTGACAACAACTGCCTTCAAGGGACACAATGCATTGACTGTGCCGCAAGTCCCACAACATGTAGGAGGCATTTTGTCTCATGAGGCCTAGCAGGCAAAATATTACAGTTATTTGTCTATAGTTGGAACTAAAAATAATGCAGATTTTTAGTCAGAAGTTAGATCTATAATTTAAGTAAAACATCTAGCACAACAGTCACAGTGACCTCTCAAAAAAAGGTAGCTATCACTTCTCATCCTTTTGGTAAGATCAAGTGTAATAAAAAGTAGCTATTATCATTTTATCTACTGAGATCTGTTCAGTTCCTCGTGTCACGGTAGGAATCATCCATAAACCTTTTTCTCTGTTTTTGTTCATTTAGTGGAAGTTTGTCCTTAGGTACCACAACAAGAGGCACTTGGTTTCCTCAGTACTTTTCTTACCCTAATGTCTAGATCTAGAGCCAGTCAGTCCAGTCCATTTTGTCTGGTTTCTAGATGTGAATAAAATGACATATTTTCCTGATATATTAAATGATATATTAGTTATAATGTGAGAATTAGAATCAGGCTTCTTCCTCATATTTTTTACCTTTGGAATATTTGAAGACATTTAAATAACTTTAAAATGAGTATAACCTAATATAATGTTTATGTGGTTAACAAGGATAAATGTGGCTACTAAATTGGAGGCTGATAATTAAAAGCAATCTTATCTTTCCTATATTCTATGTATTCACTTATAAATTCACTAATATATACATATTATTATAGCAAGTATCTTTCTGAAAAAATATTCTATACAAGTAGCATGTTGCAATTAAAGTTTAACACTCTGGTTTTAAAAAAGAGCAATTATCTCATAATTTACTTTTATGATTCATTGATTCAAATTTACTAAATTTATTTAAAAGCAGTTATATTTTTCAGAAAGAGGTTTCTCAAAATTAGTAGCGTGAACCATGTTAACTGAAAAATAACAAGTAAAAGTGAGCAATGGTCTGTAGGCTGTATTTGCCCTCCATGCTTCCTCTGATGGATTGTTCAGCTGCATTATTGCTTTACCACCTGATCTCATTTATTTGAAACTACTGGGCTTTGAGGCATTTGACAGGACATTGCATTATACTTAAATTATCTTTTTATCTTCAAGCAACATATTATTAAATATCTGGAAACCAGTAAAATGAGACAACTATTAACTTGTTGCTCATTTCAAAATAAGCATTTATGTATTTCTATTTTAAAAGATTAAAATTAAAGTGACATGTTAAACCAATATAGATTTGATGTAATTTAGAATACAATTACTTGAATGTCTCCACTCCTAGGTGCATATGCAAGTTAAAACAAATGAGATGAAAATATCTACGTTGAAAAGTTTACATAAGAGAGTTTTTTGAAGGTATCATCAAACACAATAATCTAATAGTTTCTTTGTGCATAACACTTATTCTTGTGGTTCAAATATCAAGGCTTTCCAAATTCATCTCTTGCAGAATGTAATGACTGTATCCATGACATTAACACTACCAATATTCTCTAAAGGAAATTATTGGGTCAGAAGGCAAAGAATATCTTCCCATTAAAAATCTTTGTATGAATTTTATTTTAATGTTGATTTTCTATCACTTTGATGATTTTACGTTCAAGCTCTAAAGTTTCATCAAAGCAGTATGAGACATATACAAAGGTATCCAAGATAGATATCGCTCTTTCTAATTTTAGTATATGTACTGCCAAAGCGAGCACGATATTGCTCATTCTGCCTACGCCTATAGAATAATCATTCCAGTTTGATAAACTGATGAAATCTTTTTGAAAAGGTAGTTAACTAATCAGTAGGTTTTAAAATAAGATTGATGTTGTATAAATATATCAAATCTGTAATTTTCAAATTTTTCATAACAAATGCTTTAAAATGACAATAACTAAATTGTCACTTGTGTTTTTGTGACTTTGTCTTATATTTTAAGATTACTAACTCTATGGAAAGATAGGATGATGTCAGGAAAACGGTAAAATGGTGGGTTAGGAATCTTTAGGCCTTGGTTCTCCTGAAGAAACATATTTTTTGTTTTAAATCAAAGACAAACTAAAATAACACAACAAGAACTCCTGAAACTAGTCAAAGATTTACAGCATCCAAACAAATGTCAACCAAGAAACCAAATTTAAATGTTTTCAAAATATCATGATATTTTAATAGTGCCTGCCCTACCACACCAGTGTATGGTGCAATGTAGTCAGGTGAAATTGGGCCAATTATTGATTCTTTCCCTGAGGTCTGAAGGAACAGAGAACTCATTTTCAGAATTATAACCTTTTTTGAGTCATCTGTGGGACTGATTTCAGTCCTGCTTTACTCAGATTTCAGAAAGGGAAAAGGCAGCATAGCTATGATCTTCGGCTAGCGAAAACCACAGGAGACAATGGTGGATGATATGAAAATGTGAGGGATCTGTATACCCTTGTGTCAAGAGATGATGGATAGAAGAATTAATAGAATTTCTAAGATCCCAAGACCAAAAAAAAAAAAAAAAACAAAAACAAAAACAAAACCTGAGGTGAGACTCCTTGGAAAATTAGATATTCAAAATTACAGATTTTGTGGGGGAAATTTGAAAAACAGTATACATATCTGCCAGGGCAGGACAAATACTAAAAAAAGATCTGAGAAGGCATTTAGCCCCCACATTAGGGTGGTTCCACAGCTCTTAACATACACTCCTTATTAGTAAAAGTCTTTATAACCAGTCTGTATAGACAGAAATTGGGCTGTTTTATGAAAAACATGATTTTCAATAAAAGCACACAAAATATACAAAGAAACAGAAAATGTGCCTGATTAAAAAGAACAAAAGAGATATTTACAAATTGTCTCTGAACAAACACAGACATCAGATTTAAGAGACAAAGATTTAGAATGGCCATTGTCAATATGTACATACAAAGAGATAAAGTAAATCAGAAGAGTATATGAACAAAATAAGAAAATCAACATAGAGGTAAAAATTGTGAAAAAAAACCATGGAAATTCAGTCTTAAAAGAGATGAAACTCTCACACATGCTAAAACATAGAGGACACTTAAAGACTTTATGTTTAGTGAAATTGATTGGCCCCTGAAAGACAAATATGGCATGACATCACAATTACAAGGTATATAGAATAGTCAAATATGTAGAGACAGAAAGTAAAATGCTTGTCACTTGGAAGATTTGCTGGAGGAAATGTTGAGCAATTATTTAATGGGTACAAAATGTCAGTATTAGAAGATGAAGAGTGCTGGAGGTGGATGGTCCGGTCCTGATAGTTGCACAGGAATGCAAATGTGCCACATGCCACTGAATTCTACACTTCAAAATTATTAAAATTATACACTTTATGTTGTACATATTTAATTAAAGGAATAAATGGTTTAGGGTAGTTCTGTGTATGGATGATAATTTTACTAAAGAGGGAAGACCCTGGATGTGAGTGGCACCAATCAGTAGACTTGTACCCTGAATGGAATTAAACGGGAAAGAAGAAGGAAGGCCTGCTGCTTTCTGTCTGCCATGCCATGAACTCCATCCTCTGTGATGCTGCCATGCCCTGAAGCCAGCTGACTATGGACTGAAACCTCTACAAACTTAAGCTAAAATAAACCTTTCCTCCTTTAACTTGTGGATGTAGGTATTTTGTCCCAGCAACGAAAAAGTGAGGAAGACACCATGTTCAAGAAATATATTCTTTGGGTATAAAAACATGTTTTTAAAATGGAAATTACATATGCAAAAAGGAGAAAGTTCAAGTATAATGCTGCGATTTTAGGGCTAAGCATAAAAAAGGTTGTCATTAACTGAGATGGGAAAAAAAAAAAAAACCTATGAGAATTTCATTAAGGTAGATATATGAGTAGCTCCAGCTTAGAGGGTGTCCATTTTGAGACACTTACTTGGTTTTCAATAGGATACGACTTGTAGGCAGTCAGTAGTGTGTGTCCGTAGTGGAGGTGAGAAGCAGGTTTTGCTGCAAATTACATATCCTCTCTTTAATGCCTATCTCTTGTCTAAATAGTCATGTGTAAGACTATATCATCAACATTTTCCTGCTTAAATGATTTTCTCATATTTTCTTGTTTATACAGAAACGTATTCAAAATGTTTTACATAATAACAATAACCAATATCTGCATTATCTCACACAACCCTCTAAGCAAACTCCATATGAGAGACACTTTTAAAAATCCTATTATAGATAAGGATACGGAGGACTGAAGAATCTGGTAGCTTTTCAAAAGTCATAGAGATGGTAAATTGATTACTGATCTGATTGCCTTTAGATCACAGTATCTCAACCACTGCATCGTCATGCTTTTCTTTGATGATCATTTGACTCCTTTTGTGTTAGACATTCAAGAGCTGCACATGAACACTGTGTCTGCCTGTCACCTTCTCTCTCTCTCTCACACACACACACACCCCTGCTCGTTTAAGCTTTTAATCACTAGTACTGCCATAGTCTCAAGTGCTTCCCCGATGACTACTTAACTGTTGTTTTTTTCAATCCAATTTTCCTTTTTCCCTATCAGTTTATTCATGTTGCATTGGTGTCACTTGAGAAAAAAAAAGTTTGTTATACCCAAACACCATGAGTATTCTGATATCAGTCTCAGTTACAGTAATTTTAGGATAACAGAACTCAAGAGAAATGAGAAAATGGTAGGTAGAGAAGAAGTTTAAATTAATATTTTGGCAAAGATTTTTTTACAGTTCTGCTATGCAGATTTTTTTTTTTTTGGTGTTAGCACTGCTGAATGTTAGATGCTGTCAAGAAATAATTTGACATGTTATTTAGTTATGCTTCCACTCAGATGAATAATGAAAGTAAGGATAAAATTATGCATTCTAGCTGTTATTTTCCATGAATAATATTTTTATATTAAGGCAAATAGTGGATTTTCCCCTCTATTTCTATTTGTACTCAGTGAGAAGACCAACTTACACGTCTGTCATAAACTAAATTTACTTTCATTGAATTTGTCATCTTTTTGAAGTCCTAGATACTTGTGCTTTCAAAATCATATTCATAATGTCATTTTGTTATGAACGAAGTTAGTGTTTCACAGATGAAGAGGCTGTCAGAGAAAATATGTGGTTCACCCAAAATTGCATACTCTTGCATACAACAGAGCTAGATTTGCAACTTTATATTCTAATCAAATTCATTTTTAACTTTAGTGTACATGAGAATCATCTATAAATCTTGTTAAAATGCACATTCTAATTTGCTAGTCTGAATGGGTTCCGAGACTCAATTTTTTAACATATTTCCTATTGGCAATTACACTGCTAAAATGAGGGTCATAGCTTTTGTAGCAAAGTGCTGAATCAAAACTGCTGTTCATAGTGGAATTTAGAGGAAGTATTTAACTTACCTGTATAGATCTTTCATTTATTCACTTATTTTCAATGAATACCTACCACATCAGAATGTTTTAGCTGTAAAACTAAGTAAGATATTGATTGCTTCTTTCTCCAAAGGACACACAGTCAAACTGAGAAGGTAAATTCCTCTAAATAGTACAATATAATGTATGTACATGTGGATATGAGGTAATTTTGAAACACATCAGAATTTCTTTATTTTTGTAATTACAAATATAAAACTTGCAAAGAACTCAAAATTCAAAAAGACACATAAAATAAGAGATCCCCTTGTTATCATAATTCTTGTTCTGCAGAAGTAACTATTCTTAATGGCTCAATGTATATCCTTACATGTTAAGAAAATGAATACAAAGGGTGATCAAAATACAGTGAGTATTTAAAAAACATACTACAATAAAATCATATTGCCATGAACTACGAAGTAAATGTGTTTGAAACAAAAGGAAGTATTTTGAGTATCTTGAGGAGGATTAGTGGTAATGTGTCTTGTACTGTAATAAATTATTTTGTTTAATTATTTATGACATTTTTCAATCACCCTTTGTATAACAATACAGCAATTTATACAATAGGGGATCAAACTGTACATATTATTCAATATCTTTGGTTTTTATTCTACAATGAATATGAGTATTCTACTTCAATGCACATATTTTTCTTTCATTTTAATAGTGATATTGTTTTCTTAATAAGGACATACCATACGTTGTTCAACTATTCCCTGTTGATATATATTTAGCTTGTCTCGGTTTTTTTCTTGCTACAAATTGTGCCTTAGAAGACGTATTTGTTTGTATGTACTTGTACATTTTTTTACATTATAAAACGTCGAGCTGTGGTTACTTTACTTTTGATAAGTAATGATAATTTAATCTCCAAGATTGTATCAATTTAGCCTCCCTTCCTGAGTATATAATAGTGCCCTTTCCTCTATCTACCATGTAACATTGCATAGTATTATCACTTTATTTCTATCAATCAGTGACATATTAATAAATGCAAAGTATTAAATTTTTGATAAAATTGCAACAAATAGAAGAGATAAACTAATATATGTAAATTCTTACATATTTACAATCTGTAAAGTATTATATACCATATGTGGTTGTATAAATATTTCTATTCTTTTTATTGGCATGGATAAAATGAACTTTTGCCAAGTTATAAAGTTATTTTTCAGTTTTCATTATACCTAAAAATACCTAAAAATTATTTTTGACGTAAGTTTTTTTATTCTAGCCAGACAAAATTTCCATTCACCATCTTGGCTCTGTCACGTAGGCAACATTTACCATCATATGATCATATCTACAAAGTCTCTAGAGTCAAATTATTGAGCAAAAACCAAGATATACAGTAGTTCGGGGCATAATGCCAATTCTTTTGCTTTTCATTTCCTTATTATAAGAAACTTGCTGAGAAGTGGGCAGTGGTCAGGAAAGCTGACCACTGTATAGGCTTGAGTGGGAGAGAGAGAAAAGAGAAACTTGTTGCAAAACCTGGAAAATTAGACTCAGTCTCTGGGACACAGGTTCTTAGTATCATGTGGAACATAAAACCCTAATCAGCTATTTTCCAAGCAGATTTTGCCTGCATGATATTTTCAGGACACAATTATGAATAACTGTACTTATCCATTTTCCACCTCTCCTGGCAATATTTGCCGGCAGCTCTTGTCCTTATTTTGAAATTTCCCACACCAAAAAAATTATTAAGCTATGATCATCATATGCATTTCTTTTAAATGAGGATTAAAAAGACAAATTCTGTTTAGAAATTACTCCAAGAACACTTTTTATATTTTATTTTCACTTTGAAAACCAATCTGATTTGCTTCGACGTCAAAGAGAATATTTATATAAAGCTAAATGAACAATGGCAGAGAGCTGCACTTTTTTTCCTAAGCTGGAAAGGTGCTAAAGGCCCCCAGGTGTGCTGGTACATCCATGTACTTCATTACTCTATCGCAGATATTAAGAAGTCACCATCTGACACTGGTCACTCTTCCAACCTTCATTTTTCACATCTTTGTGCTAACTAAAATCTATTTCTTCAGGTTTCACTCAGAAAAACTCACTTAAAAGATTAATTTAATATACTTATACCTTTAGTCCAAAAGCATTTGTCAGCAATGGAATGACTCAATTTTTTTCTTATAGAGAAACTATGCAGTTGTTCTATTTTAAGTTAGAATTTTACTTGGAAATGAGATGATCTAAGAGTATAGCCAATTATTTTCATTCCACTTCTTTTTCTGACCGTTACTTAGCCAATCTTCTTTGCTTTATTATCTTCCATATGTCTTGCTATACAAAAATAATCCTAATTTATGGTTTTATTTCAGTGCTCATGTAGAAATAAATTATATAAATAGTACTGTATTTAACATGATTGCCACTTTTGGTTTGTGTAAGTCACATTTAAAACCTCTAATATCTTTGAGGGAGGAACATTCTTTATTGCTCAAAAGGCTTTCTTTACAGAATTACAATTGTTCTTTTCCAGATTTCTTTTAATTATCAGGAGAAGATCTTGAGAACGTACCATGCCTTCTATTATTTTCCTTGTTACCTGCTTGCTGAGGACATGAAACTCAGGCTACTCACAGTCCATATAAGGAACTTATTCTTACATTTCTCCTCCCAAAAGTATCTGCATTTTTACCCTAACACACACACACACACACACACACACGCACACGCACACAGAGTAACTCTTGTCTACTCTCTGAAAGGTACTGCGCTTGATGATGGTTACTCAATTGCTGCTCCAGGTTGCAAGGCCAGGTTTATAGGACTGTACATTTGCTGCCCTGAATCCCTCCATTTTACAAAATATTTTCTCAACAAGATAGTGACATAATTTCTCTGTCAGGGCAATAACTCGATGTAAGCAAGTTTTAAGAAAAGTCGCATTCTTAAAGGTGCATTTCTTAAATATGACATGTTTTGAGAAGTATTTTATTAATTAATTTTGTCTTACCAACATCACTGAGTCTACTTACACAAACCTAGATGTTACAGCCTCGTACACATCTCAGGTATATGGTGTAGCCCAGTGATAGCAAACCTTGTAGAGCTTTCGATGATAACAAACAGCCCACTGAGGCATGCGTGCCATACGTTCGCCACCACTGGTAGACTATTGCTCCTTGGCTACAAACTATGTAATATGTTACTGAACTGAAAACTATTGGCAATTGCAACTCACTGGTAAGCATTTGTGTATCTAAATATACCTAAGAACAGGAAAGGTATGGTAAAATACAGTACATGAAATGTGCTTGGAAAATAAGGCAAATGTTTAAATCAGAAAAATGGTTACTACAGTAAAAGACACATTGCCATTAATCCCCCTCAGAATCTTCCCTCTAGCTTTGAATACACATCCCACTATTCTCGTCATTTTCTAAATCAGTTCCGAAAGTCCTATCTGTGAGTGTCTTTGGTTGTGCTGTCCCAGTTGTCTCAATGTCCTGAATCAACACAATATTTTGACTTTGGACAAAAGCCAGCAGTCATATGGGACCAGACCCAGTGAACACGGTGGATGAGCACAGGTCATAATGCTTTTACAAGCCTGCATCTCTGACGGACAGACTCAGAAACAGCATTCACTGCGTTTTTCTTTATCACATCCTGCGAAGGCACTCACAAAAAAAGAATTTTCAAAATTGCTTCAGAAAGTGGTAAGAAGGATGAAATAAGTGTGTTTGAAGAGCAGGATTGTATTTTGGGGGGAATCGATGACAATGTGTCTTTTATTATAATAATTTTTAGAAATGTAAACATACACCTTATATGCTAATCACTCCCTTGTAGAGATAAAGATACATCTGTATGGGACACAGCATGGGCAGATTTTGAAAGACCAGAACTTGCTCTGACTATGTCAATGAATGTGCAATAAGTTAAAGTGAAGAACTAGGACATCACTGGATGCTACTGTAGACCTTATAAACACGGTACACTGGAACTATATTAAACTTATAAAAATATCTTTCTTTCTTTAATAATAAATTAATGTTACCTCATTATGACTCTTATTTTGTGAACTTTAAAAAAGTTTAATTTTTGATCATTTTATGACAACATCTAGTGTAAATCACAATCTGTGGAGCTGTGCAAAAGTATTTGCTTTATTTTCTTTTGTCTGAGCTTTTTTCTATTTTAATTTTCAGCTTTTTTTTTTAACAATTAGACTTTTCGTTAAAAACTAGGACACAAGTACACACATTAGCCTTGGCCTACATGGAGTAAAGATCATAAGTATCAATGTCTTCTACTTCTCTATCTCGTCCCTAGGAAAGGTCTTCAAGCAATGACACGCACGGAGCTGTCATCCCCCGTAATGGCAGCGATGCATTCTTCCTGAGTGCCTCCTGAGAACCAGGCCGAGGATGTCTCATGGTTAACGTTTGTTATAAGTAGAAGGATTACACTCTGAAATGATGAAAAACTGTAATAGAGTAAAAGCATAAACTAGTAACATGGCTATTTATTATTATCAATTATTTATGTTACATAATTGTGTATGTTTTATTTTTATATGTCCTGTAGGGTAGATT
>PVJO010034604.1:0-10764 GCA_004026905.1 Hystrix cristata | reverse complement strand
GTCTAAGTATTGCTCAGCAAGTTTACTCCTATGCCTACTTTTATGAACTGATCAATCCTCTATTTCATGTGAGTACAGTATATAATTCATACAACAGGTGAAAATAAAAGATCTACATGTAACAGATTTTTAATTGCTAAGTATCCTCCCAAAGTAAAATAGGACACATTTAAATGTGAACATGCAATGTGTGTGTCTTAGTCACTTTCTCATTCCTGGGACAAAATACCCAACACACACAACTGAAAGGAGGAGAGATTTATTTTAGCTCACATTTTCAGTCCATGGTTGGCTGTCTGTAAGGTGTGGTAGAAGGGCCAGGCAAGAATAGAGCGTTCCGGATCACAGGCCATACACCCTGTGACCAGCATCCCACCAGGCACCACCTCCTAACAACACATTCACCTACCGAGTCATCATGTATGAATCCACTGATGTGTACAGTGTTCTCATGATCTAGTCACATTCTCCACACGTGAGAATTTGCTCTTACTTTTTCCTGTTTATGAGCACTCCTTAGTATGCAAATAAATCGTGCAGGTGCCATGTACAAAATCTCAGTGTTTTGCTCCACTGAGATTGTTCTAGAAGACATCAGATAACAGCAACTGATAGATAGGTAAATATGAAATTCTAAATCAGTGTGAATAAATTTAATAAATTTGATGTTATCTAAAATAGTTTATAATCATTAGACTGGGTAGCAAATTGGTTCTGACACAGAGCTCAGCAGACACATACTGATTGATGACCCTTTTAAAAAGTGGGAAATGGGAAGCTGGGTTTATGACTCAGACAGCAATTCCATTTTGGGCAATCTGAAACTTCTTCTCTCGAGTGTCACCTCAGTTTGAATGGCTGCAGTGTGCAGAGGCTGTTCAGGGGCTGTCACGGCGCTTTTGGACACTGACCTCTGAGCAATGTGATTCAATTCATCTGGGAGCAAACACTTGGCAGCAGCTGGACCAATTAGATTCCACTGCCTTTAAATTGAAACTTGGACTGGAGAAATGTGACTGGCAAACGTTGTTGAAGACAGATCATACTGGTGGCCGTTCCCCGGAGGAAAGATGCACATACCTCTTCTATAAAGGTCTCCAGTAGGTGCCTTGGCACCCAACCTCATGGGAGCTGATTAGTGGATCTCAGTGGTTTTTCAAGAACTGCACCCCATATTTATTTTTTCAGTTTCACAAAACTAAACAACTAAAATAACATTAAAACAGTAATTAACATTTTTCTGAGACAAATAATTGCTTCCCACTGAAATTCCCTAAAAATATTAATTTAATATTAACTTTATACCCAAATATAATTATATTTAGCATAATAAACATTATGATATGATAAATTACACTCATAGACATCCTCATCTAAGAAGAAATAATATTTAAAAGTTTAAGAAAATCACAGAATTGTCATATTTACAGTGACAGTTTTTATAGATTGCTTTTGAATGATTGGTTCTTCAGAAGCTGTTTTTTATTGTTAGCATATCATGGATTATCTACTGAGACATATGTAATAATTTTTGTTTATTAAATATTAATGAAGGTAGTAGAGCTACATGTTAGTCTTATAGTAAATAGCAGGGAAACAGTCCACTGTCACAGAGCTCTCCTCATTTTGTGCAGAAAGAAGTCTGACGGAAATCTGCCTCAGAAGAAACTTCCAGAGCCTCAGGTTGAGACGGTCTTCTTTGGTATCTCAAGAAAGAGTGCCTCTGCATGGGGGTCCATTCAGTCTTTTTAAAATAAGATATCTTGCATTATGAGTGACAGAAATAAAGCCACAGCCTTTATTGCTGAAATGTGGATAGCAGCCTGCAATTCTAAAGCCAGAGAGAATGAAGATAGTATTATAATAAATGTTTAATACTAACCGATAGCTCCTCTGTTTTACTGTGAAAAAAGAAAACAAATATTTTAAGTCTACTTTATTTTTTCTTCACTTGAGTTTAAGATTTTTTTCAATGTTACTGGACAATGCTTGTATTTTTAAAACTCAAAAGTGATGGTACTCGCATTATTTGTTTAGCTCATTTTCATTTAGCCATGCTTTGTGGTTGTAATTCACAAAGAGCTTCCACATATGTATGTTTCACTTTAATGTAAAAGTAACTTGAGGGGCAAATATGTTATTCCCACGTTCAAATGAGAATGTATAAGCAAGCCAATATATTTTTCCAAATTTAATCATACTCTCTGACTCAGATCTGAAGTAGTGACATAATTAAGTACCATTTCATAACCTTGAAAAAATGTTGATTATCATAAGAAATTAAATAAGTCCAAGCTAAAGGTGTACATTTTTAGATTACACGTGATTAAGTAACACGACAATGCCAATACTCAGAGAAAGTAAATAGCAGGAAAATCTTTCCTTTCATATAAAGCTGTTAGAATCAGTACTGCCTTTCTTCTAGGAATTTAGCAATAAATAGAAAAAAATTATTGTGGCTCATTATTAATCAACAGTAACATTAGGAATTAATCTTAAGTAAATAATCTTGCATAACTCGTTTCCAACAGAATGATTCGTGTTTTTGTTAAAATCGTAAGTGTATTTTGCAACATTTAAAATAATTATATATCAATCTGCTTATAATACAGAAGTGTAGTTCACATTTTGTTAAATAAAAACATTGGTTTTTGATAGAGGGTACGTATATACATGTATGTTCACAAACAAAAATTAGGTTTCTGTATACCTACAAAAGTATTTCAAGGGTGTATATCATAATTTTGGCAAATGTCTCAATAGATTGGCTTTAAATAATTTTTGCTTATCCTTACTGTCTACATTTTCTTCAGTGAATTTCATTTGTTGTTACACTCATAGCATTTATTTTAATTTTTTTACTTATTTTCAATGTAGATATTTTCATTTACTATTTTCTTTTGAACATTGTAAACAGTGACAAGTTTATAACTACAGAAAATTTCTAAATACCAGAATTCTCTTTTATGTAAGGTTTCATTTTTTTCACTTTAAATTACCTGTAATCAGGTTATAAATAATTCTTACATTTTTGGGTTTTTGCAGTACAAGGATCAGACCCCAGAATTCACACATGCTAGGCAAGAGCTTTACCACTGAGCTGCATTCCACATTCTGAGTCCTATTTGCAGGTTTTAAATTGCCCACCATTCTGAGTAGCATGATGACATCTTCCAGGATCTCACTCCATCTTTCCTAGAATATGAATCCTCTCTTCTTCCAACATATCCATGCTGTATAAAAAAAGAAAAAGAAAAAGAAAAAAAAATACCCATGCTGTATATCCCACCTGCCTTGTGGCAGACAGGGAAAGAGACCACCATTACATAACTTTTAATACAGTATATCATTAGAATTATTCCGTTTCTTCATTAGTTGTTGCTGTTAACCTCTCAGTGTTTCTAATTTATTAAAATTTATCATAGCTACATAGGTGTAGGAAAACACATATTGCATGTAAAGTCAATATATCCACAGTTTCAGGTACCCACCGATCCTAAATCTCTTGCAGATAAGAAGAGACTACTATATTTGGAGCTGGAGTGGAAGTCTTACATTAGCAGTTAGTATGTCATTTACAATTAGAGCATTCTGACAGATTGGACAACAGTGAGAATACATTACATTTTATTATTTTCCAACCACATTTTTCTTTCTTGATTGTGTGTTATGAGTTAAAACAGAATAGTGCCAGAACTCTAATTCAGTTCTAATTCAGTCTTTCACATATAAATTTTTAGGCTAAAAGAAAAGAATCATTTGAAAAGTTATTCATAGTCTTTACCAGTTCGTGTGAAACTCTGGAAACTTTTCTGTGTAGAGATTCACTCTGTCAATCTCATTTTACCTTCTTTAATTAAAATAAAAGTAATGGCCTCACTTTGTAATTTTTAAAATGTTAGTTGTTACTGGCAGTGTTGACGTGGCATGTGAGTGGCTTATGTGCCTGCCGCGTGCACGTGTGTGTGTGTGTGTGTCTGCACACGCACCCACAGACTTTTATGACTTTTTCGCCATCATTTGAGGTAAAATATTATCGTGTCGGCGTTGTAAAATTGTTCAGACTCCAAAGGTTCCTTCTTCATCGAATTAACTAAAGTGATCAGTGGATTTTGCAGCAGCTGGCGTAGCTTCAGCGACACCTCAGTAGCAGGACATTTTCCTGTTGCACTTCAAATTGAACCCACTGCTCTTCTCCACATAATGGTTTCACTGTTTACCTGAAGACTTTAAAAACACCATTAAAATAAAATGAAATACGGATGTATGAGTTTAGACATGCAATTCTAAAGATATATACCAAAAATAATTCTCTATGTCTTTATTTTGGAATGGTAGAGATCCCTGTACCATGGTATTTTTCAAATCCAAACCAATACTTTTTTTTTCTTTTTTCTTCATTTAATATTTTGACATCACAGTTAGAAACACAAGATAGTATTAAGATTAATTTTAAGGCAATAGCCTCAACTATACAATGTGGTATGATTTCAGAAGTGGAAGCTTTCCCTCGATTCTGAGGTTCTGCCATTGGAAGTAACTCCTTAGTACTATTTCTCCGATGCATGGTTTCATCCTCCAGAAGAGCCTTCCTTCCCTAAGACGCTCCTTAGCCATATGCAAAAGCAGGTAGTATTGGAAAATATGTGTTTCCTGGGAACTAACAGGTCTCTTGACCTGCTTCCTATGTACAAAATCTGTACACAAAATAATTAGAAGGAGTAATCCTTTCCAGGGATCTGTTGCTGTGATACAGAAGGAAAAGAGAAATGGTGGGATGTTGTGATGGCTCGCAGAACTTCCACAGAGAAATATCATAAATAATTTCAGCTCATTTCACTGACATACAGGATCGAGTCTACTGTCGGTAGTAGATAAGGAGAGGGCATTACCGTCCTCTTGAATTTGAGTAGTAAACGATTAGAAATGATTATGCAGTCTGATACATTTCCCCTAGAATTAAGGGAAATGCAAATTAGAACAAAGGAGAGATGCCATTTCACACCTATCTTCTTGACAAAAGTCCAAAATGTTGATTATACCAGCTATGTTTGAAAATGTGAAAAAAATAGAACTTTATTACTATTGAAATTACTAGTTTGTATAATCCTATTAGAGAAAAAAATTGGTAATACTGTAACTAGTAAAGATGAAGAGTATACAGTCTATGATGCGGAAATTCCCTATTTTTCTAGTAAGCTGTCCTCACATGTACACCTGATGGCATGTAGAAGGTCCATCATAGCATTATTTTTAAGAGATAATTTGTTTTAAGAAACTGAAATGATTAACCAAATAGAAATGGATAAATTATGGTATATTCATATAATGGGATTCCAAACATCATGTACAATAAGTGAAACTACTTCTACATACATCACCATGGTTAGTTCATAAGAATTACTGTGGAACACAAAAATTTCAAAAAATATTGAAGTACATTAACTTTTTAACCAAAATGTACATGCCAGTTATTTATAGATTTATATATAGCAGAAATCATGAAAAACAGGTACAGTGGTACCTCAATTCACAAACTTAATCCTTTTCAAGATTCTGGTCACAAACCGAATTGGATGACAACTGAATCAAATTCAGTGTTCGGTTCAGTGTTGACCTTATGGAGAAATTTGATTTGGTTCTCATCCAGTTTAGTTTGTGACCAGAGTTGTGGAAAGAGTTTAGTTCATGAATTGAGGTACCACTATATAAGAAAGACAGAAATTAACCTGGAGAGAAGAGGAAGCAGAGGAAAGAAAAGAAAAATGGAGTAGGAAAAAAAGCACCAACAGTATCATTGACATTTTATTTGCTTTAGAAAGAAAGAGACATGGTAAACTGTTAACTTGGAGAAATGCTTCTACTTATTACTACTGGTGTGTGTCACACTTGCCTTATGTTTGATGTACTTCTTAAATAAAAAGTTAAGAATGAAAATAAAGATGATGGTAAATGTGTAAAATGAGTCCAATCTATATTATGACTATGAATATATCTCCAACAAATAGAAAAACAAGTTGGAAAAAAATATGTAAGAAGTTATATACTGTACTGATATCTGAAAAAGTTCAACATAAAGCTATTTCCAAATGGTCACATGTTTATAAATGCGTAGAATACAGACTAATTTATTAACAGTGGCTCCTGAAAAGTGAGATTAAGAAAGGAGGCGAGTAACATTTTGTTTACTATATTGTCTGAATTTTTTAAACAATACTTTTTATCACTATATATTGTTTTTAACTACTTTCTTTTAAGTTTTATTTTAATGGTACATTTTAGGTGTAACATAGTGATAGCATTCATCACAAGGGATTTGTACCTGTACATGGTATATCTTGCTGCTGCTTTTTTTCCCATTCCCCTCCCCTCCCTTCACCACCTCCTCCCCCCTTATTTACAAAAGCTTTGTTTGTTTCCATTTTTTCCTTCTATTCCTTATTTCTCTTCTCCCTCCGGTCCTTTCCCTGGCCCCTTGTTATTAAAAAACGTGATTATTAAAAGCTCAGCACTGGAGACAGTTTTCTGGGTGATGTAGGAAACATTCCTATAGGATGAAGATAAAAATCTGGAAACATAAATATAAAATCAAGGGCAATTTCTGTCTGTAAAAAAATCACAAAATGCTCTTTGAATACTTGTTTTAAAATGCTTAATAAACATACTGTGGAAAACATCAACATCCAGGCAGAAGGCAGAATCATGTAGTTCCCAGGAAGCTTCAGTCAGGTGAGGGTTGTGTCTAAAATAAAGACAGTTAAATAGAATAGGATTCTGATTATAGCTCATCAGAATGATGAATAAACCTTCAATGATGCCCTGTGTCTGTCTGTCTGCCCCCAGCTGCTCTCTCTCACTCTTTCTTCCTTTCTGTCTCTGTCTCTGTCTGTCTCTGTCTCTCGCTCTCTCTCTGTCTCTCTGTCTCTCTTGTCTCTGTCTGTCTGTCTCTCTGTCTCTCTCTCTGTCTCTCAACCACAGAGTCCTTTAATCATGACTTTTATATACTCTTCACTTTGGAGATTGGATAGGATTAGATTTTTATCCAAGGGAAACTTAGAACTGTCCTAGGTTCACCAGTCAGCATTTCAAATGTTAGATCATTACATGTCCTCTGTTTAGTTCAGATAGCATAGCTTCTACCACATCAAGCATTTCTGTTTTTATAGTACCAAAAAAAGAAAAACCCTTTTTAAAAATGCATGCAGATTCTCTGAAATTTCATGTGCTGTTCCAAGAGTTCAGGGTCTCACACTTGACCAGATGTCGATATGAATGTATGAAGTGTATAAAGTGGAGGAGGATCTCACAACGGCCTGAGTGGAAATAGTAGAATCCCTCCTAAATTGAGCAAGCGCTACCCATAAGTAATGGAGACTTGAGAGAGGTAATGAGTAGTATCAGCAGAGTAAATTGGAATATCCATAGGGTACAAATGAGAACATATTACAATTCCAAAACCATATATCACAACAAACCTGTACAGTTGTTTTTCATTTAATGTCAGGATTGCATTCTGGTAACTTTATCTTAGGTGGTATTGTTGTACTCCATCATAGTATCAATCATTCGACTTCGCCTCTTGATGTAGTCAAGAGATGCAGTACCTGTGAGATAAACAAGGTCACTGCTATTGTAATGTTGCATAGTGTTTCACAGCAAACTGTTGTGAGTAGACTTACACTCTAAAATAAGTGTTGAAAGTGTAGTAAATACATAAATCAGTGATATGGTAGTTCATCATCAAGTGCTATATACTGTGCATAATTGCGATTTTTATAGAGCTGGCGATGCAGTATGTCTGTTTATTCTAGCATCACCCAAACACGTGAGTGATGCATTGTACTCTAACCTTACAGTCTCCCTAGGTTATAACATTTGTCCTTATCATCTTTGAGACCACTGTTCTGCATGTGGTACAGCACTGACTCACATGGCATTATTCAGCCCATGACTCGACCGGTAGCAAATGCTGTCATGTCCTACTCTCACTCTTTCTTCAGAATTCATTGACCCAATTAGCTGTCGACACTTTTTTATTTTTCATGAAGACTTTTTTCCTTGTAGCTGAATTTTACTTAATGTCCCCTAGGAGAAGTCATCAATAAATGACTGGTAAGAAACCAGTGTATGAACATGGCAACTTCCTCATCCCTTGAGTGGGATCATTCTGAAGTGCGTGTTCTACTTTTGTTCTCGTAATTCCTAGCTGGATTAAACTTCAATCCTGCATAATGGTAACTAGCTTGAAAGCATCCCTATATGTTCTGCCTTCACTTCCCATCTTATTTGCCTCCAAATTTTATCTTCCTCCTTTTACTCTCTGGATAACAAACTTATACTGAATTTCTGCTTTAGAGCAACATCTGGAGGAACACAAATTAAGATAGTATTATTGTCTTCTTATTCTCACTCACTTTCTCAAAACAGTTTGTGAAGAATCAGATTGCAGTCCAAAGTGAGACAAGGGAACTCTTCATGTAAAATGTTCCTTAAGGTGTTCTAGTATCTTGGAACATTGATGGAGCTGTAATGACGTATAAAATTCTACCTGTGACTAAAGCCACATGTTGCTGCCATTTATATGTGACGTATCTTTGTAGATTCAGCATACCTCCTGGTTCTCTTAAACTTGCTATTCCGTCTTCCTGCATCCCATTTCTAGCTAAGTAACTACCGAACTTCCTCCCTTGATGCCACTTTGGTCACATTTGCACAGGATATAATATAAACAGAACTCTGGTCTTCTCAGCAGCAGGGTAAGAGGACGTGAGAGGACAAGGTGAACTCATGAGCACTTGGCTCTGGCCCCTTTAATCCCTGAGATTTCAGTAGGCCAAAAGAACCAAAACCCAAATTCGTGTAGGAAGAAAAGCCAAAGTTAACAGAATGGAGATTCTGTTATTATTTTTTCCTTTGCCTAATGGTGTCCTTGAAATAACAAAATATATTTTTCATTAAGAATTGTAGTGAAAAATCTTTATTTTTCCACTTTTCAAGTTCATTTTTAACTGATACACAAAATTGGCCATAGTTATTGAGTGCTAGGTGATGTTTCAATGTGTATATACCTAATGTAATGTCCTAATCCACACAAACAGATCTCAAACTTTTATTGCATCTGTATGGAAAATATTCAAGCATAGATTTAACATTTCATACATGAGTGAAATCAAAATTCAGAACACAAGATGATTTTCACTGGCTTGGAAGTTAGTGTTTATGTGTAAGTAATTTCCTTCCTCTTAATGGATGACTTAAATTAGGTGGCTCTGGCACTTTCTCGGACTGCTGTTTCTCCTCACTCTCCCCATTTGAAGAGGCTTTATCTAGAACCTCTCTAAACTTATCCAGTGACAAGTTCTTGTCTGAAAAGAATAACGTGTTAATGAATTTCACTTTGATTAAATTGTTAAATCTGTGATTATTTACAGCTAGAATTTACAGCTGTTTTTTCAAGGAATGGGATACAGGGAAATTAGGTGAGGTGATAATCTGGGTATTATTTTTCTTAATCTCATGGTAGGAACAGGTATATAGCAAATATGCATGGAATGTCATGTTATAGGAAATATGCATGGAATGTCATGGTTCTTCTTATGTGTGGGTGTACATTAGTATAACCTGGGGAACATTGGGAAACTTCTGCTACCTGGTCTAGAGACTTTGGTTTAAGTGACCAGTGGTTTCTGCAGCTTCTAGATTCTAATCTGTGAGGATGGTAACCACCTGCTAGAGGAAGTTGACTTTTCTCGTTGTTAGAGTACTGTAATTAGAGGAGTAGAATCTGAGATCTAGTCCTGGATCAGCAGTCTTAAGCTCTGTGGAATTATATCAGTTCTTTAATAAAACACAGTTGTCGTTATAACCAAACTTTAATTCTTCTCTTCCTGAAAACTGAAAATTGTTATTTTTCTCCTTCCCTAAAGAAACTAATGTTTAATTTCAGACACTGATATGTGCTTTAAAAGCTAAGGAATACAAATGTGAATCTGATATTATGTCTGACTCGAGTAATTCATTAGCCTAGTGTGAGAGGCTAGGAATGTACACAAGTTAATTTTGATACAATTTAATTGATCCCAGTAAATCATGTGAAACAACAGCAGGCAATTGCCTTTTAAAAAGGAAAAGGTATGATTTGAGCTCAATCTTAAATAGCCTTATTGTATGTTAAAGAGCAGCATTTGTAAAGTCTCTTGGGGGCACAGCATGTTTTAAGAAAAAAAATAAGTGTGGTGTGCTCACATTGATGGACACAAAATACAAAAATAAATAAAAGCTTCCAGGACCAGATTATGAAGGATCTTGTATACAAGGTATTCATCCAATTATAGGAGGAACAGTAGAGGATTCATGGTCATATTTGCATTGTACAGTTGTAGAAATATGTGTATTTCAAAACTACTTGATTTCTAGGCTCTTTCTTGTGTCATGCAATAGAGAGGTTTCAGTTGACTGAACCAGGACTCAAACTCAAATCTGAACACAGAATCCTTGAGCTCTGTCTTAACCATCACACCACACCAGGAGAGGCTTTTCACAGAAAATGTACTGAGAAATTCTTTCCAACTTCATTTTTTTTAATTCAACCAAGATTTGTTGGTACATTTTAAATATACATAACAGTCGCATTCATCATAGTTAATTTGTACCTGTACATGATATAGCTTGGTATTTTTTCCCTTTCCCCATGTACTGTGATTGATTGAATGAGATGATGCATATGTGATGTTTCACCTCATGCTTAGTACATATGAAATGCTC
>PVJO010034603.1:0-10764 GCA_004026905.1 Hystrix cristata | reverse complement strand
CTGATTTCTTTCTGGATGGCAGTGGTAGGGCCCAAGCCCCATGAAGAACTTGCCCCGTCCAGGAAGGAGCCGTCCAGGCTCAGCGGCTCAGCCTCGGGGTGGCTGTCCTGGGAGAGGGGCTCCGGGGACGGTGAGCTGCGGCAGGCGAGGTGGGGCTCGGGGCTCCATTCGCTCAGTCATTCACTCACCCGCTTACTCACTCAGGCCAGGAAAACGTCTCCTCCGTGTGGCGACTGGAGCTTCAGACCCGAAAACGACCCCCAGCTGCTGCCGCACAGCGGACTCGCTCTCCCCTCACTCCAGACCCCCATCGGACTCCGCGAGGGCACCGCTTCTCCTGCCGCTTTGGGGTCTCCGTTGCCACACCACGCTCCCTCCAGGCCAGCAGGGCGGCTGCACAAGGCCTGGGCTCAGGAGCGCCTCGCGCCGGTGTTTAAAGCACCCACACCGCTGGCTTTAAACTCAGGAGTTTTCCTTCAGAATTTCTGAATATGAAATAAAATCTGATGAGATGATGGAGGCTGGCTGGGGGGGACCGGGAAGGATGCATCTCCCTCCCTGCTCTGCCTTCCCTCTCTGCTTCCTGGGGACGTGGGGCACTACACCTGCCGCGCACAGAACAGGCTGGGCTCCCGGCACGGCACCCTGGAGCTCTCTGTGCAGTGTGAGTGACCAGGGCCGCCTGTTCTGGGAGGGAAAGGTGGGGACAGGGGCTGGGCAGGTCCCAGAGAACCCAGGAGGCTGGAACTCCAGGCCTGTAGGACCAGGCTTGTCACCTGTCAGGATAGACGGTCGGTTTGTGTTGGGGACCCACCGGACAGCTGTCCCCTTCCACCACCTCCCTCTCCAGCAGGGATCCTCTGCCCAGAGGGAAGCTCTAGCCCCTCTAGAGCCGCTTCCCTGTCTCCCTGCAGATCCCCCAGAGGACCTGAGAGTGACGGTTTCCCAAGCAAACGGGACAGGTAGGAGGGAGGACAGAGGGACCTGGGCCTCCCAGTGCCAGCTGGGGGCCTGGGTGATGGAGCCAACATGAGTTCTGCCTCTTCTCTCCCAGTCCTGGAAATCCTGGGGAACGGCACATCCCTGCCCGTCCTGGAGGGCCAGAGCCTGCGCCTGGCGTGTGTCACCCACAGCAACCCCCCAGCCAGGCTGAGCTGGGCCCGGGGGACACAGACCCTGAGCCCCTCCTGGGCCTCGGCCCCTGGAGTCCTGGAGCTGCCCCAGGTGCTGATGGAGCACGAAGGCGAAGTCACCTGCCAGCGGAGAACCCGCTGGGCGCCCGGAGTGTCTCTCTGAGCCTCTCTGTGCAGTGTGAGAGAGGAGGGGACGGGGGACTGCACAGCCCTGCACTGGTGGGCCCTGGGCCTCCAGGGGCTGAGTCCTGGCCTCAGGCTCAGCTGGAACCCCTAGAACATCCATGGGGCCTGGAGCCCCACTGTCCTGCTGCTGCTCGCTCAGCATGGAAAGGTGGAGGCTCAGGGAGGAAGCAAGTAAGCTGAGGAGAGAAGGCCCAGGCCCAGGGCAGATGAGCTGGGCAGGCCGGGGAAGGAGGGTGGGCAGGGCACAGGTCCTGTTCTTTGCCAGTCGGAGGATGGAGAACGTCAGAGCTGCAGGTGTGTGGGTGATGGGCAGTGAGGGCTCGGGGATCTGGAGGCCTCGTCCTGAAGCCTGCCTGTCTGCAGGGAAGCCAGAGTCCTGGGGAAGATCCCTATGGGCGGCTCTTAGGGGCGCAGGTGTGGCTGCTCTGCTCTCTGTCTGTGCCTGCCTCACCTCCAGGTGAGCGTCCACCTTGAGAAGCAGGGCAGGTGGAGGGGTTGGGGAGGGCTGGTCTCTGGGATTCTCTGCCGCTGCCTGGGAAGGGTCCGCCCTCTCAGCGTGGAGCCTCCTGTTCGGTGTGTCCCCACCTGCCAGACCTCATCTGGCCTTCTAGCCTCACTCAGCGAGGGCGCAACAGCCCCACCCCGGCTCTGAGCAACAGCGGCTGCAAAGTCCTGCCCTCCCCACTCAGGATGAAGACTCTCAAGAACGAAGACACCAGGATGGTGGCTGAAAGGAAGGACGTGGCCCCTACCCCGGATTCTGTCTGCAGAGTGAGTGAGAAGCCCTCTGTGCACCTGAACCACACATGGTCACCTCCCCGGGATGGCCATGGCCGGGTGCTGCACCATGACTTAGACACTAATGATGCCCAAAAAGGCTTTGGCTCCTGGGTCCCCGGCGTGCAGCAGCCAGAGCCTGTCCAGGGCCAGGCTCCCTCTGGCCTCTCTCAGTCCGGGCTGCCCAGGCCTCACCCTGCAGAGCTCAGATCCTACCAGGCCCTCCCACTCCCGTCCCCTCGTTTCTCTCTGGACCCCTGAGCCCCTCCTTCCTCTGTCTCCCCAACAACAGAGGAGTCCCTAAAAACACTCCTGTCTGCTGCAGACCTTGGGTCTCCTAGACCCCCTTTAATCCAAAGCCACCTGCAGAGTGGGCTCCCAGAGACCACAGTCAGGTTTGGTGACTCACAAAAGGGCCACCCAGAGCCCCCTGGGGCTGTGCCTGTCACCAGGAGAAGATGCAGAGAGTGTCGGCCAAGCGAGGAGTGCGGGGGGCGGGGTCTGCAGGGATAAAGCATGAGCTTGGGGCTGTGCTCTTCCAGCCAAGTGACACAGACAGCACTCAATCCTCCCAGCAACACTGACAACCTCCGGGGAGCGTGGCTTCAGAGAAGCCACCTGACCCTGCAGTCCAGGGTTCTACTGATGGCCAGTCACCCTGACAGTGTGCACACACATGACTGATTTTGGTCACTTGGTCCCCAGATTCTCCACGGTTCAAACTGGTGGCACCTGGACCAAGGTCCTCACCATAAATGACACTGTTATCATAGTCCAGCTGGGCCTGGCCTGCGTTTCCCAGGGGAACAGAGATTCTTCTATCCATCAGGATATGGCCAGGCTGCGGGTAGAGGTCCCCTCCCGGGAGCTGGCACCCAGGCTCCGCCCTTCCTTTGGGCCAGGGACAGCCCTCCCCGCACAGCATCCTCTCTCCTGGGCTCATGGCACAGTGTCCCTGCTGTGTCTGCCTGAGCTCTGACAAGCCGAGGTGCCCGAGAGCTGCACAGGGCTGAGCAGAGCCCTGGGTGAGGTGAGGTGTGGGATGTTCCTCCACTGCCCACTGAGAGTGCAGGGCCAGAGCAGGGGAGCTGTGCCATGGGCAGCAGGGTGGCGTCAAGGAGTTCTGAGCAGGAATCTTGGCCTGACCACTAATTACAGGTGTGGTTTGTGGGTATTTACCTAGTATCAGTGATTCTGTCCAGGAAATGCAGGTACTAGTGTTGCCGCAATGCACTTTTGTGAAGATTTCTGAAACAGCCAAAGAGCAAGAGCCATTTTTACTATCAAATATGTGTTGAAAGCATATAAATGAGGGAGTGAATGGACATTTTCTGGGATGAACAGTGAAATACTATTTGGTCATTTTCCTGGGGAGCTTGGGCTGCTCCTTCTTTTCTGCCCATCCGCATCGTCCTCATTCATGCCCTTGCCCCTTTCTTTCAGGGTAGCAGCTGTGAGAGCTAGCGAGGCAGCCCAGGCTTCCCACCCTTGCTGCAGTCACAGCCGCTCTGGAGGAGGAGGAGTCTGATTATACCTCCGTCGTTTTCAGGAGGACTCCAGCACCTCAGAATACTCAGACATCTGGATCTGAAATGATGGATCTGAAGGGAGACATGGGCAGGGGGCTTCCTGAATCAGCATGGATGTTGAAACTCCATGTCATCAGGGTCCCAGCCAGTGGAGGAGAGGAGACTCCCACATGCCTGACAGCAGAGCTGAGTTCCCATTTCAACCCCAGACTTGGAGCAAGTGACTTTACTCCTCAGTCTCTTCCTCTGTCAAATGCACACAATAAACCTAATTCGCAGGATTGTTGTAGGCATAGGGAAGTGATTACCATAAAGCATGCAGGCCTTAGAGTTTAAATCTAGAATGGGCCCCCAAAGCCTCATGTGTTCAGAAATGGGGCTTTGGGGTGGTGACTGGATTATGGGGCCCCTACAGTTGATTTGCTATTAGCGGGTAGGTTCTGGCAGGAAGAGGAGGTCAATGGGTGTGTGATCCGGAAGGGTATATCTACCTCCCTGGCTCCTCCCTTTTCAATATGCTTCCTGACTGCCATGATGTGAGCAGCTTTCCTCTGCTGTGCCCCTCTCATACCAGTTCTACTTTGAAGCCATCCAACTGTGGACTGAAATCTCTAAAAGCCATGAGCTTAAATAAACCTTTTCTCTCTTGAGTTATAGTTGTTCGGTCTTTTGTCTTAGCATCAAGAAAGTAACTAAGAAAGATTTTAGTATCAGAGAAGTGAGGTTGTTGCTGTGACTATACCCGATCATGTGATTCAGAAGCCTTTGGGACTGGCTTGCAGGAAGAGTTTGGAAAGGTTTGAAGATGCTGGCTAGAGAATCCCTACAATGCTATAAGTGGAGCTTGATGGGAAATTCTGATCAGATCTCAGAATCAGAATGCTGATAGAAATGGACCAGTGAAAACAAGACTCAGGATGTTTCAGTTGGGAACAAGGAAACCATTTACAGTTGGACCCAAACCCATGTGTGTTACATTCTGGTAGAAAATTTGTCCATTTTTTCCATGTCCTGACACTGCAGGGGACTAAGATTAATGGCTGCTGATTAATTAATTTGGAGGAGGAAATTTCAAAGCTGCCCCACATTCAGGCTATGGCATGGGCAGTGCTGGTGACTTTCAGCCATTTCTACTGTGAGAATCAAGACCAAAAAGCAGAGCCCAATGTTTGAAAAATTTTGTTGGTGGCCAGAAAAGAAGTTCCTATATACTTAGAGCCTGCAAAGCTGGGGCTGAAGAGAGGATGGTTGCAGAAAAAATTAGCATTAATTGAAGCTAAGTACTTTGCATCAGTACAATAAAAAAAGAATCCCTTAAGGGTATCTCAGGAATCAGCAAAAGCCACCATTTACAGGATCAAAGGTGTAAAAGTAAAAAACTTTACTTTGAGAAGATAGCTCCAGGGAGCCCAGTTCATTCAGGGCCAATTAGGAAAGCATTTCCCAGAGTTCAGTCAGGCAGCTACTCAGAGGTTGCTGCAGCCATGATGCAAGGGGGTCTGGCCACTGATCAGGCTGGCAGCAGACCTTGTTATCATCTACATGGTGTTGGGTTTGATAGACATTGAGAATGTAGGAGTTGGGACTGGGGATTTAGCTCAGTGGTTAGAGTACTTGCCTAGCAAGTGCAAGGCCCTGAGTTCAATTCCTGGCACCAAAAAAAAAAAAAAAAAAAAAAGCAGGAGTTGTGAGCTCAGGGAGGCTTCCAACCACGTTTCAAAAGAGGCCTGGAAGGACACAGTGTGCCCCTGAGAGGGCAGTGAATGAAGCTATGAGAGTGAAGCCAAAAATGCAGCAGGAACCCCAGGGATTTGGAGAAGTCAGGAATGTGGAACTCTCCTAAAGAAAGCACCACAGGAAGTAAACAGCCACCCCAATATAAAGGCCATAAGAGCCACAACCAGCCATGCCTGAAGGGCAGGCCACCCAATCTCCTCTCACATCTTGTCACAACTTCCCCTGGGGGCAGGACATAGGACATAGGATTCTGCCTTGCTTTGATTTAATTTCTTTCTAGCCCCCTATTTCTCCCTTTTGGGATGGAAATGTTTACCTGTGCCATTGTATGTTGGAAGTGCCCAACTTTCTTTTTGATTTTTACAGGGATTTATAGCTCAGACTTCACCTTGAGTATCAGAGGAGATTTTGAACTTGGACTTTTCAGCAATGCTTAGACTGTTAAAACTGGGTGACTCTTACGGATGGACTAATTATATTTCACATAAAATCTTTTGGGTGTCAGGAGTGGAATGTTATGGTTTAGATCTAAACTGTCTTCCCAAATCCTCATGTGTTCAGAGGTGGGGCTTCAGGAAGGTGTTTAGATTATGACACACTAGAGCTGAATTGCTGTCAGGAGGTGGGATCTGGTGGAAGAGGTGGGCGGTCACTGGGGATGTGACCTGGAAGGGTTTACCTCCCTCACTGGCTCCTCCCTTCTTCTCGCATGGCAGCCTCCCTAGCTGAGACAGATCAGCTTCATTCACACCTCTCTGATGTGCCATTTCGGCCTTGTAGCCCTTAGAATTTCTCCTGAAAAACCTGAGGTTAGTCTAAACTAGTTCAGATTAAATGTCCCTTGGCACTACTCTCTTGCAAATTTTAACATTTCATCTTTGTCCTTTACTTTTGGCAATTTACAATATACTATGGAGAGATTCTTTCCTGGTCCTGTCTGTTTGGGGTTCTAAATGCTTCCTGTACCTGGACACGCATGTCTTTTCCAAGACTTGGGGTATTTTCTGTTCTTATATAATTAAGCAGGTTTTCTATGCCTCCAGCCTGTATCTCTTCTCTCTCCTCCATTCCAATTATGCGAACATTTAGGCTTTTAATGTTGTCCCAGGCATTTTGTATGTTCTGTTCATTCTTTGTTTTTTTCTTTTTTTTAGACAGGGTCCCACTATGTAGTCCAGTTTGGGCCAGAGCTCACTATGTAGCGCAGGCTGGCCTCGAACTTACAGCAAGCCTCCTGCCTCAGCCTCCAGAGTGCTGGGATTACAGGCATGCACCATCACACTCGGCCATTCTTTCTTATCTTTACTTCAGCCTGAATGTACTATTGCACCAGACTTGTTTCAGGATCTGATATTTTTTCTTCCACTGAGGTTTTTGTTTGTTTGTGGGGGGGTTTTTTGGTGTCCGAGATCAAATTCAGGGCCTTGAGCTTGCTAGGCAAGCACTCTAACACTGAGCTAAATCCCCAGCTCCCCATCCCTATATGATTTATTGAGATTCTTCATTTCCAAGATTTCTGCTTTGTTCTTTTTCAAAATTTCTAGCTCTTTCGTAAATTTCAAATTTATATACTGGATTGTCTTCTCATTCACTTATTTGTTTATCTGTATTTTCTTAGAATTCATAGACCTTTGTAATAATCATTATTTTGGGTTCATTATTTGGCACTCTATCAGCTTCAATACTTACAAAATCTGTTATAGAATTTTGAACTTTCAGAGGTGTCATATTGTCTTGTTTTTTCATATTGATATGCTTTTAAGTTGAGATTTGTGCATCTCTTGCAATGAATTTCTCTACTATTTCATGTGAGGGCCGTCACAGTAGGCGGCCATCTGTTGATGTTGTATCACAGGGTATCAAATTTGTCGTGTAGTGTTAAGTCACAGTGCACATGGTTTTGCAAACCTAGGAATCCCATTTCTGTATAGATCCCACAGAAGTGAGGCCCCTCTGCTAAGTCAGGTGGGTGTGGTATTGACAGAAGAGTATGTGAAGTTCTCCTTCTGTGGTCACTCCTGTTGGGGGAGAGGAAGCTCCTGGGGAAGGTGCGGCTCTTTGGGCTCTATTGTCATTGGTTCTGTCACTCGAAGTTAATTCTGATACTGCCTGTTCCCACTGTGGTGAAGGGCCTGGAGCTTTTGCCCTCTGCGTAGACACTAGTGTCCTACCAGGTGCATACGAACACGTGGGGCCATGGTTGGTACCCCACCACCGTCCACCACATTCAGTGGCGTCAGTGACGTGGGATCTGACAGGGCGTAAGACGAACCGGCACTGAGGACTTTCATATTTGAGGCATCCTCAACAGTCCCATCACTTCTGCTCTTACTGTGGAGGTAACTGTCCAGGAACAGGGTGTCAGAGCACCCCCTGGGTGTGCTCACATGAGGACAGATCATTGCCTGCGGGTTTTTGTCTTAAACTGAACTGTCTGCCGAGGTTTGAGTGGTACTAGTTAGTACTTGGAGCTACAAGCAATTCTTCTCAGCTGGGCTTGGATTGTAGCTCAATGGCTCAGCACCCACCCAACATGTTAAAGTCCAGGACCAATCTCCAAGACCATAGATAGATAGATAGATAGATAGATAGACAGACAGACAGATAGATTCAGCCAGGTGCCCCTGTGCACATCTGAAATCAGATGATTAGGGAAATAGAATTCAAGAAAGATATGTGCAATTCACGTAGCATTTATTTCAGTCAAACAGGGACTGAAACACACAGATCAGATACACTGGTCACATCCAGGAAGCAGCTCTGGGCTGGAGACTCCCCTGCGAGTGTGGAGCAGGGAGCGAGATGGTGTGCAGCAGTCAACACCTGAGGAGGGAGAGGGGAGAGGCAGGCGAGGCAGAAGAATTGAACTTGCAGCCCAGTGACAGCCTCAAGAGGGTCTGCAGGGCTGGCAAGCTGGAGCAGCCCTGAAGGGGGCCCTGTCAGGCCAGGGCGGTCAGACCTAGGGCTTCGGGACCTGGTGGGCACCCTGGGAGGAGGCTGCAGGCAAAGTGCTCTCTGCAGACACAGCTCTGGATGCTTCACGGGAATCGCTACCCTCCTGCCCACAACAGTCCTGTGAGTCTGGTTTGTTGTGTCCACTTGACAGAGGAGACAGAGCAGAAAGCTGCTTGCTCGAAACCTGCACCCAGTTCTGCTGTAAGGGGTACAGGGACACTTCTCCTCTGTTCACATGGAGGACAGCCGGCCTCGGAATCCTCCCTGACATCTCCCTCTCAGGAGAAGCCCTGGAGCTCAGGGCGGGAGTCACTTCCGGATTCTGATCTCTGAGTACTCCGTGGTGCTGCAGTCCCTCTGCTCTGGAGGCTCCTGCGGCCTCAGTCCCAGGAAGGTGAGGGAGGCGTAATAGAGCTCTTGCTCCTCCCCCGTGGTGGCCATGGCAGGTGACGGGTGGTCTGACCCAGATGCATGCAGGTGACGCTGAAGTGAATGAATAAAAAGATCAAATTAAGACACTGGGGACTGGGAGAGAAGAAGGAAGATCCACAACCGAACCTGGAAAGTGAGCATTTGCTTTTCATCTGTTCATTCTCAGGGAGGAGAAGAAACGACGCCGGGTAGAGAAGAGACAAGGAAATGGCAATTTTGAGAAATTGTCATTTTCAGGACTCTGGAAAACTGAGGTTTCAAGATTTAATCGTGGTTACCTGAGTCCACAAACCCTCTTCACACCCAGGCCTATTACGCTTCCGGCCTCCTCACACCTCAATTTCATAAAGTTTTAAAGATATTATACATCTATGCATCGAGCCTGTGTTTTCTTCTGATGTTATAAATCCACCAATTCCCAACACTTGCACTCTCAAATACAGCATGATTAGGTGGGTACCGTGTCTCTGAATTTCAAACACAGGCAATCGGTTTCCTTTGAACCTAGCTAATAAAGACAGTTTTTGTTTTAGCCCACTAATGGGCAACCAGACAGATACCAGGTAAAAGGTAAATAACTCAAAAAATAAGCATCCTACCTTATCCGTCTTGAGGATACCCCAAGAACATATAAGTACACTGGTTTCCAGACCATAGTGTGTCTTGTCCAGCAAGCCCCTGAATTCTTTCTCATCTCTGATTCTGAATATGCCTATCACTGGTGCAGCCCCTAATGCATTTCTGAGATTACAATTCAACGGCCTGCCCCAGATGAAGTGAGGTCCCTGTGGTGGATTGGTACGGTCAATTTGAGCCAGAACGCCCAGCTGGACTGAGCTGGTGCGGTTCTGGGCATACAGGATCCACCTGAAGACTGACGTCGCCACAACATACAGGAGAACGGGAGCAGAAGATAGAGGCCAGCTGTTTCCCAGGACAAGCTCTGCTGCGGCTGGCTCTCCAGAAGGGGACTCAGCTGTTCTTGTTGCAGAAGGAGCTCAGGGCCTTGCTGTTGTCGAGGATGGCTGGGAGCTCTGGTCTTCATCTGTGCTGCAAGCAGCGTACCTTGAAATTTCTTCAGCCATTTAGTGCAGACATGGACAAACATGGGAGAGTGCCGTGGGCTCCTAGCCCTTGACTAGATCTTTTGGGTCTCCGGGGCATAGACAGACATTCAGCATTCTTCCCCCATTTGGCTTATGGGTGAATGTTGTAACTTGTAAATGTTCTCTATTAAATCTGCTCTCTTGCAAACCATTGACTCTAGAAAGGTAACCAATACAGTCCCCATTTCCTCTTTAGAGGTGTCCTCCTCAAACCCATGAGGTGACATTTCCACAGCTCTGCTATATCTTCATTCTTTCATTCATTATTCACATTCCCCCAGCAAATATTTGATACTAACAGTGCCTGGATCTTAATAATTGCCCACATCACAAAAATCTTTGCAGAAGTCTGCTGAGAAATATTATCACCCCATTTCCCTGATGGGAGGTAAATATTCCTAAACCCCACATGTAATTACTGCTCAGAACATGATCAGAGCAGACCTCTGGGCCCCACCTCTCATCCCCGCCACTGCTGAGTATTTGGCGCTAATCAACTTTTTGAGCTATTTACACTTTACCTGGTGTCTGTCAGGTTACCCATCAGTGGGCTGAAGCAAAAACTGACTTTGTCAACTACTTCCAAAGAAAACTCATTGCCTGTGTTGGAAATTTAGAGATATGGTAACCACCTAATCACCCGACTCTTGTCACTGTGCTGGGAGAGGATGACCCAGAGCTCACGCCTGTTCCCTGCAGACCCTCCTCACGTGTTCTCCCCTCGGCTGACTCTCAGCTGCATGTACACATGGCCACAATGGGTATCCATGCGGGCACAACTGTGGTGAGCTCCAGGTGGCCTCTAGCGAGCCACCGAACCCGAGAGAGTCCTCAGGGAGCTGGAACCTGTAGGTGGTGTCAGAATAACGAGGGTGGTCTGGGAGACCCACAAGATTGTATGTCCTGGAG
>PVJO010034602.1:0-10767 GCA_004026905.1 Hystrix cristata | reverse complement strand
TATTACTTATATTTAGAGTTTCTTATATAACAGAAACCATTTAATGTTTATTTTATGTATCCATTATGGTTCTCTGTCTTTAAAATATGTCTTGAGTCTTTCATATTCTATCAGGACTTATCATAGATTTATTGCTATTAAAGTATTAAATCATGCGCTAATTTATCTACTCAGTAAAATATATTTTACTGCTAGATATAAAGCATGGCAGAAAGAATTAGAATCTCAAACTTTCCAATCCCATGACTTGCCTTGGGTACTTGGATTTTCAATTCATTACTTATAAAATAAATATACATTGATACATAGATTTCTTGAGAAAATTATTATAAGGGTCAAATGCTACATACATTTTTTAAATTATAAAATGCAATAAAACTGCAATAAATGATTACAGCTTGAGGAACCTCTGAGCACAAAAGATTTTCACTGTAAAATGGCACTTTTACTGTTGGAGTAGTGAAGGCAAACTATAGTACTCAACGTGTTAGCTAATAAATAATTGATATGAAGGATACTGAGGCACTAGCTAATAAATAATTTATATCAACGGTACTTGATTTTTTTGATCCAGGCTAGAGATCAGAAGAGAGAACTGAAATTTATTCTTTAAACACATAATGAGAGTTATTCTAGAATGTTAAAATGTTTCCATAAAGTCCCGAGTTAACATACTGGAAGCCTAGAGTGAATGTTCTTAGCAAGTACACAACAAAACAGAGTGTAAACATCATATAACTATGAGGGAGAAACATGAGCAGCTATTTCATCAAACTAGCTTTTCCCACAGTGAACTGAGAACATTTCTTTCTGACTTGATAGCTGACATTTATGAGCCTCATATATAACTTGCAACCTTCTTTTGGCCTCAAAAATTTCCCAGACCAAAGCAAGGCAGAAGTCCCTGCAAGTTAAGGAGGGGAGTTATCATGGGGCTGTCTGTCCCCACGATCTTCCCGCTCAGTAATAACAGAACTCATAATGCCTGCTAGGTAGTAGGAATGTTCTAGTGTTTTGTGTTCATTAAATCTTCTACCTTTGATATGATCCCAATGAGGTAGGACTTGTTGCCATCTGTATTTGAAAGTGAAGAGTGAAGCATGGTTTGCAGGATGTACACACAGTCCTCCATCTCCAGGCCTGTGGATAGGAAGGAAGGAGAATGGAAAGAGGGAGATGAGGGTGGGGAAGAAGGAAAGAGGATCATCTCTACACTAGGCCTGTGACGGGAAGGGATAGTTTTCCTCTCTCAGAATTGCTCCTTATTTTCCAGGCTAATGATGATTCTTCATAGCTGGTTAAATTCTACTTCACTATAAACTACTTTCTAATTTGGTAATGTCATGTGTAATCATGTTGTTTTCATCCAACTCTGGACTAGCTTTGCTGCTCAACACAAAATCACTTATGTTTTATCACATACTGACTTTCTGTTCCCACAATTGTGAGAGAAATGAAACTTACAATGTGCTGTTAACATGTAATTAGATCTTATACTATACACATTTTTCAGCTCGTTTTTTCTCATAGCTGAGAAATTTTGATGCTGATATATGTGTGTGTGTCTATATATATATATATATATATATATATATATATATATATATATATATATATATATTTCATTACTTTCAAATTCTTCATACGACTTCCTTAGATGAAGAAACAAATAATTTCCAAAGGTTTGCGTTTGTTTTCCCACCGAACGACATTAAGTGCCTTTCCATTTTTAATAATTTCAGACATTGCTATAATTGCTACAGTGACACACATTCTCGTGTGGTGGTTCAGGCACGTACTGCAAAGCACGTACTTTCTTCGTTTTTACTCTGATCACCAGGCTCTTACCATTTAAGCTTGCATGTGTTCAAAATATGTTGAAATTGCATCTCACCCTATTGAGAATGACTGTCATCAAGAATACAAAAATAATGACTCCTGGTGAATATGGAGGGAAAAGCAGCTCTCCCGAACTATTGGTAGTAATGTAAACTAGTACAACCACTAAAGAAAACAATATGGCGATTCCTCAAAAATGTAAAAATAAGTATGTTATTTGGTCCCCCTATAATATTCTTTGATAGAGTCCTGAAAGAATTAAAGACAGTATACTGTAGACACATGCATGTTCATGTTTATAACGAGTAAAGAAAATGTGGTACTTTTTATTGTGTATAGCCATAAAGAACAAAATGAGATTGTTCGCAGGACAATGGATAGAACCTCTATAATTCACGTTCCTGTCTCTGGGACAAAATAACTCCCACCTACAACTCAACAGACCAGCTGTTTATTTTGGATCGTGGCCTCACAGTCCATAGTTGGCTAGCTCCCGTGGGTGGAGGGCCTTGTCTACGAAAGCTCACAGCCCCTAGCAGCCAGGAAGCAGGAGGCCTGGAAGAGAGTCAGAGATGCAAGATGAGAGCACTTCCTTCCGGGTCACCCCTCAGTGACCTGCCTCTTTCCCCCTGTTCCCACCTGACAACCCGCTAACCTGCAGCCTCCTTAGTGAGCTAATCCACTGGTGATTATCCCACACCCACGATCCAGTCACATTTCAAAAGCCACAAACGGGTCACCTGGGATCTTTGGGTCCCGTTTTAATTTAAATCATAACAGAAATGGAGACCATCATGTGAAGCAAAGTAAGCCTTTATCAGAAAGTTAAATATCACATGTTTTGTCTTACATAAGCAATTTAAAAATGAATTTTAAAAGCAAAGAAATAAAGGAGAAATGACAGGAAATTTCAAGGAGGAATATTAGTAACTATTTAATACATCAAATGAATATGGCTCCTGTTTTTATTTTACTTGGTCTTGGCAGATCATAAAAGGAATTAAAAGGAGCAGTGCAGAGTACTTGTAAACTAGCAGAAATAGTGGAGGCTGATGTAAAGAGAAAGTGTGTTTTGAAAGCCACGAACTTCCGGGATTTCCATTATTTAAATTGTCAAGGGCCCCAGTGAACGTTGTATAAACTACCTGTAAGATCTTGGGAGTGAGACTATTGCGTAAAGTTTATGTCAAGGTGGCAAGTGGAATTCAGACAATGTCCACAGCGTGATACATACTATTGTTAAAAGAATGATTTGCCTGCATTAATTCTTAAAGCCATGAAAACATACTAATGGAAGATTTGAAAGTTAAACCAGCGGAGTCTGTGTGAACAAAAGTGTGTCATTCATTATAGTTCTTTTGTTTGTTTTCAATTGTATAAGGGGAATAAAAATGTAAAAGTATGATACGAATTTATATGATGTAAAATCCAGCCATTATTATAAATAAAACTTCACACATAAATAAGACTTAAATGAAAATAAAAAGAACAAGTACAAAGGAAACCTAAATTATAACAGAGAGCTTGCAAGTGGGGCTAAGGATACAAGCAGAGGAGAGCAAGATTTTGCACCGATAATGCAGTTAAAGTAGTCAAGATTTTCCCCTTAGCTGAACTGTCAGTTTAGTTCCAAAGCTCCTTTTATCCAGCTATAAAGTAGATAATACTCTACCTTCCAACTCTTATGATCAAGGAACAGAAAGTATGCTAGCGATAGAAGAGAAACAATGGTATTCCATGCCAGAAATTCTGAAACAAAATTCTTTCAATCCAAGCCTATAATGTAAGTCAGGGAATCTTTCCGGAACCCGAGGTAATAATATGCTTGTGGTGGATTAATGAATGGTCGTCTCGAGTGGGAACATCCAGCTGAGCTGAGTCTGAGTGGTTCTGGCATAAAAGGAGAACAGGAGGGGAGGGAGGACTAATGTCACTAACTTCCCAGGAGAAGCTGTGTTGTGGCTGGTTTTCATGATACTGACTTGGCTGTTCTCCTTGGAGGAGGATCTTGGGTCCTCGCTGTCTCAGGAGATGGCTGCCCTTCTCTTGGGGGAGCCCTGGTCTTTGCCTTTGTCTTGAGTGTCACCTCCTGGCTCCAGGGAGATTCCTCACAGATTCTTCACTCTGCACCCACAGACTTCCTACCTCCCACCACTGGCCTGTGGGCCTTTTGGTGCTGACACTTGATACAGATTGGCATGAGATGTTGCTGTGGGCTCCAGGCCTCCAGAAGTACTTGCTGGGGACACCGCCATGGGATCCAGGCCCTCAGCTGGCTTCTATGGGTCTCTAGCGTGCAATCTCTTACATTCTTTCTGCATTTGACATTTTAGGTGAATATTAAAAGATAATCCCATAAATTTATACCTCCTGTGTTAAATCTATTCCCTTGCCAGCCACTGACTAATACAATACTATAGTTAAAATCCATGGCTCTTCTTAAACCAGTGATAAAATAATAAAATTCTAATGTTTTTTTTCTCCCACGGCACACAAAGTACGATAAAAAGCTACTAGCTTTTCTTACATGCCTTTGTGTGTATTCTATTTCATTCTTTCTTGTCCAGACTGGACAATAGGCTGAAGTTCAAGTAAGGAAACATATGTTCATAATTTTATATGAATTACTAGGTTATATTCCTTATTCTATTCTTAACAGCTACTGTACTCAACACACAAGTATTAAATTAATATTTCTGTATATATAATGCAATGAAAAACATTGATCATAAAACATCCTGTATACTATTAGCCTAAACCAAAGGGATGAGCTCCATGCACAGATTTGGAATATTGTTTAAATCCTCAGCCAACTGCTCCAGTCATAAACCTTTGTGGAATGAGGGGTTGTGAGAAACAAAAGCTAAATTGGAGTAGTCATCTCCACAGGAATGTACAAAGTTGGAGGACACACAGAAGATAAATTATATTTAACTCATCAAACTAGTCATGGAAAACAACCCCAAAGATACTGGCTTACTGTGAGTAAACTGGCCTCTGCAAAGTTTTAAGAAATCAGAGGATTCTACCAAGAGTAGAAGATTCTTTGGTAACAAATCTATTTCAGAATCCAGGTTAGGAAACTGGGGGCAAGGGGGTGGCACAGAAGTCAGTGAAGTACATAAATAAGTTTGTAATTACCAAAAGTGAACAAGATAGAAAATTCCAGAAGAAAATTCCATATGCAAAAAATAGTTGTTTTGACTGGCCATAGTAAATCACATGTCATCATCTTTAGGACCAGTAAAAATGAATACATGTCCATCAACACAATGATTTCACCTGTGGGGATTATGAATTTTGGTCTCTAGCTTGAGTTTCAGTAACCTTAAAGATGAATGAGATTGGGTGGTGGAAGATGTTGATCATCTCCTCTTCTTCCTCCTTTCTATCCCTTTTCTCCTTCCTCTCTTTCTCTCTATGGGGCTGAGCATACTCTGTATACAAATGTGTGTGTGTGTGTGTGTGTGTGTGTGTGTGTGCGCACCTGTGTATAATTATGTTTTTCTAGTTGGGGATATATTTATAATGTAATAGTAGCTATAACAATATATTAATACTCCTCTATTATCGATTATTTAATATATGGTCAATGTTGTTTTAAGCACTCACAGTGTTAAATAATTTCATCCTCCCAACAACCATATAAACAAGTACTTTTATTTTTTATCTCATTATGATGGTAACGGTGGCACATCCTGACAAATTAATGTGCTTAGTTTCACTACATGAGAAAGTGACAGAGTAGTAACTCAAATCTGGGCAATCTGATTCCAGAATTGTTGCCTCTGATCATTACAATATTACAGAATTACTAATTAATGAAATATGCACATATTTAAGGATGTGTGCTCAAATGTCAAATAGAAATGAATAATAAAATATTGGAGATTGTTCACACTACTGGGAGGATAAATATTCATCTAAAGATTTTAAAGAATTAATGAAAAGGAGTTACTTAGGTGTGAAAGAAAAACGTAGAACTGAATTTCTACCGTAATTGATTAAGCTCCTAAATAAGTATTTATTAAGCACAAGTGGTCTGATCAGCAGCCTAATCTTCATGGAGAGGTTAACACTTGGTAGATAAAGTATGTATACATTCAAAGATCATTTCTGCTTGGTACTTTACCATATTTTTGCAGAAGTGAAAAGACAAAAGTTCTTCCCACCCAAACACACACACATGCACACACACACACACACACACACACACACACACACACACACACACACGTGTGCACACACACGCACATGCAGAAACAATCTAACAGCAAAGTCAAGATTAACTTTGACCCCCAGATTTTTGATTTAACACCTGTTCCTATCAATGATTATATCTTGTGATTAACATTGAACAAATTGATTCCGAATAACTAACATATGTGTAAGTAGCCAATTTAGTTTCTAAATTACACAGAAATAGCTTGGCATAACATCTGGTTAATTTGATATTCAAAATGAATTTTATTTTAATAGATTTAAGCTATGTATGCTTCCTTGGGAAGAAAGAGCAGAAAAATTGAATTGTTCTTAAATGGAGTAATTATGTGTAATAAAGATATTTACAAAAGAATAATTTTAATAAAATGTATGAAATTTTTACATTTATACACACAAAATATCTGAAATAATATTTTCTTACTCTAACTTATGCACAAATTTCCATATGTGTGTGTGTGTGTGTGTGTGTGTGTGTGTGTGTGTGTGTGTATTGTTTTTTCTTTTGTATGGAGAGATGAGGGAGGGCATCTATTCCATCTTGTTTAGGATGAAACACTTTTAGCATTATATACATTTGTGGTCCAGCCTAAGATTCTTTAAATTAGTAGACCCCATATCCTTCTGAGACTTCCCCACTTTTCCTGGTATGTACTTTTTGGATGATTAATTTTAAATAATTTGTGGATGGCTAATTTCAGACAGCTATTACATCTCTTCCTCCACAGTTTTTTTTTTTTTTTCTTTTTAACGTTGATAGTGGGATTCTGTGGGAAAACCTTAAACCCAGCATTATACTGCACAGATGTAAGGATGGGTGCACCTACTCCGGGTAAGATCTTGGCTTTTGTGCAATTCTCTTAATAACTGAGCAGAAGGAAGAAAAATGAGAAAGCTAACCATGGTATTTTAGTTCTAGGTTGAATTAGTCACCCATCAGTGATCAATATTCTGAGTCACAACTAAATTTTAGAAGATCTAAACACTCAGTGACGTCAGTTAACTCACCTGTGAAATAACTACTTTGGATTAGATTTAGTTCTGAGGACACTTCTAGTCTATGAGTGTTTAGACTCATTTCAAAGAAACAAACATGCCCTTCTGCTGTGCAGAGATGGTTGAAATAACCTCAGATTTGGGTATGCCAAGCAGGGGGCTAACTCAGCTGTCTCTAACATGTATTTTACACATGTTAACAATTTACATGTTGATCTCTGTTTAGATTGTTCATTGAATAACACACGATTCCTTTATTATGGAGTTAAGATTGATCTTTAGTGAAAATTTACACATTTTTAATAATTATTTAGCATAAAGATCCAGTAACGGCTCTCCTATGTCACTCTTCCTAAAAGCCATTTTGTCTACAAAAATAGGAAAAAACATGCATGCATATAATAAGGCTATGTGCATGTGTAAAATGATGTGCTTATAATTTAGAAAGAGTAGATATATGTCTTCTAAATCTTTTTTTTTTTTTTCCTATGCAGCTCCCCACACCACCAGCAGGGGGGAGCACATGTCTTCTAAATCTTGTACTTTTGGCTTCATTATGTTTTATTAATAAATGTTAGAAATTTGAATTTTTTCATTCATTCTATATTATTTTTTCTTTTATAAACACTTTTATGATGCATCAACAGAATTTAAATATGACTGAATCTTCACAAAATTAAGCATTTTTGTTTAAATCATTTTGAATTAGAGGCAAAAAAATCTTTTAAAATACAACATTTTCCTGGCCTGACTTACATAATAGTGTATTATAGATATGAAGCTCATCGGCTGATCTCAATATTTTACCTAAATAACAAATCTGTTGAAAGTTAAGTAAAGAAATGTCAAGAAGACTTAAAATGTACTAAATAAAAATGATACGTTTATCATATTTCCAAATTTTAAAAAGTGCTATGTAACATCACAAAGAGGTGAGAGAAAATTTTTAAGAAAAATGTCACCATAGTTTGCAAAGAAGAAAAGCAAAACTTCAAACTTTCGAAGAGGCTTTTGCCCGAGCACTAAGTTGTGCATCTGTAAACAACAGTATATGTATAAAAAGGTGTGTCCCAGGCATTTCTTAAATCCTGGCATTTGATATGCATGGCAATTATATGTAAAGAGACTTAGTATTTTACAGCTAATACAGAGGTAATAAGGCCAATATTTATGCTTCAGACTACTTTTCATCTATCTCAAAGTAAGTAAGATATACAAAACATAGCATGCCAGTCATTCAGAAATGAACCCTGGAGAATCAAAGTACCATGCCCGACATTCCACAGAGCTGTAGGCTAACCCAAATCCTCGAAGCGACTGGCCTGAGAGTCCTACTTTTCTGTCTCTTTAATTTATTGACCAAAAATTAGAAAAAAATACTCAAGTTTTGAAACTGAGAAAAATGTAGCACTTCTAATATGTAGAACCAACTTTCAATGCTCCCTATAAATCACAGAGAAACTGACACAATTGCTTTACTATTTGTTCATCAGAAACTAATAAAGGCTGGAGGTTACTCCATGGGACAGCATAGGCCAATCGTGTTCAACACTCTGGCTACAATTCCCAGCACTGTAAAAGAAAACAAAGAGACAACTAATATATTTTCTTCTGATTTAAGATTTTGTGAATAGTGGTTTTGAAGTCTTCTTAAAATGTTGATTTTGCTACAGATTCCATTGACAAACACTGTACACAGATGTGCTGAATTTTCAAAATAAGTGAGTTCAAGGGGATTCTCAGCTTCTACTTCTCCTGATGCTTAGAAATTATTGGTTGATAAACCCAGCACTAATTCAGCATCATAGAAATAATATGCATGGAATTTTGAAGGACCCAGAGGGAAACGAATTCTGAAATTACATAAATGCTAAATCTCAGTCAAAAGCAAATTGCATCCTGGAGTATTAATGCTAATGCAGGACTAATTTATGTAATTTCCACCTTGACAATGAGAATGTGTAGGGACAAATACGATTTGGGAGATTATCATACACCAGGCACTTTTAATATATTACGCTATTTTATTTTGTGGCTGTCTGACAGATAGGGATGCTATTCAGATTTTAAGAAAGATGCCGGGGCTTATAGAAAGATCATCTCTGTATTTCCTTTCTGGCATGTGGCAAAACTTGGTTCTGCCACTGAAATGCCTCCCTCTGTCCTTGTCTCTGTCTCTGTCTCTGTCTGTATCTCTACCTCTATCTACTTATCTATCTCCAGCCGTATCTATCTGTCTGTCTGTATGTATGTATGTATGTACTTACAATACAGGTTCTAACTAGACACTCAAATACCAGCATTTCTTATAAAAGACATGGAATGGAATTGTCACTCTCACTTTATGGAAGAGGTACGTTGAGAACGCAAAGAACTAAAGTCATTATGTAGTTTGCATTCTTGGACATAGAACCAGACAGAAGTCACATTTCTTCCTTGTTTAGAATAATAGTATAATTTCTTTCATATGCACACACACAGGCATCCATTATAGAAACATTTTTAAAAAGGTAAACAAGTAACTTCTCAAACATTTTCTTTTGAAATATTCTTTATTCTGTTCTTTTTAAAGTGTATGTATGTATGTATTGATAACTTTAAACTTATTTGGTGCTGTGGATCAAACCAAAGGCCTTGTCCCTGCTAAACAAGTGCTCTGCCACAAAGCTGTACACCCAGCTCTGAGATCTTTTTGGCTACTTCAGTAAGGTCGATATACATACTGTAATTTCATGTTTAATTATATCTCAGTTTAAACATTACGATTAAAATAAATGTAATGGGCAGAATGTCTACCAAGACTTACTGGTGTGGGTGAGGGTATATGCATTTGTGACCAAGTAAAATTTTCTTCAGTGCCTAACTTGGGGAGGGAAGACAGAAACGTGGTTAGGACTAGCAAGTACTGAAACTTTAAAAGACAAATGAAAATAAATATTTCAATAAAAAAGTGCGATGAAATTTAAATCAGTAAATAAGGTATATCTAAATTTCATTAGTACCAAAATAAAGAAAGTATATTTGTATTCTACAGCCTGGTTTGGCAAAAAGAATATGGAACACTGAGTTCCACCTGTCACTGCATTGTTAAGCATGGAGTCCTGGGAGTGAAGTTAGGTCTTTGTTTTTATTACCTATCACCTGCAAAGCAGGGTGATGATGTCATCACTCATATCTGACTGGCGATGTTGGTATTTGAGCATGTGGTTAGATTTTGTGAGTTAATACACTTGACAGACATAAAATATTTTTAACGAGATAGAGACTTTTGAAAGACATCAAACTGTTAAAACACATGAGAAAATGTAAATGGAAACTCACACAGTAAGCTGTTGATGAACTGAGAGTTTATTACACAAAAATTAAAATATCATAATGACATGCACAGCAAAAAAGATGGCTCTCAGAGTTGTGCTGAATAAAAAATTAGAACCAGAAGAGATTCCATCCAATGAACCTATTCATAAATAAATCTGGAAAGGAGAAAACTAAATAGTCACAACAGAATCAGAAAAAAATTCCCTAGGATGAAGAAAGCAGTGTGTATTCTGCTTGTGCCAGAGTTTATTTGGAGTTGGACCTTTGTAGGATTTCACAAGGCCATATCGTTAAAATGTGGGCATTTTTTCTCTGTCAAATTTCAAAGATTGTTTTTGTAATTAAATTTAAAATGAAATTACAAATGGAATATGAGCTATAGCAGAATAATTG
>PVJO010034601.1:0-10284 GCA_004026905.1 Hystrix cristata | reverse complement strand
CAGCCGGTAACAGGTGTGTCAACCACAAACCTACCAGTGTGGCTGACTGGAATTCCATCCGTTCCATCCATTCTGGGCCCAGAGAGGTTTGGGGGAACACACACCCCAGCACCATCCCGCCTGAGGGAGGGGAGCAGGGTGTTTATCCAGCCACTCTCCTGAGTCACTGGTTGAAGGTTTTCCCCGTGGGTGTTAGTTTTCTGACACTTTTGGATTTTCACCTGTGCAGGGCACTGAGTCTGGCTGGTGGGCAAGAAACAGGAATGACCCGGGAGATGTGAGTGAGGAGTCTACAGGATCCGCCATGCTCAAGGTGCAAAGAAGCCTGGAGGCAACAACCCGTAACACTGAGAACCGAAATGAAGCAAATCTCACTTTTATGGATGGGGACGGTCTCTGCGGTAGTGCCCGCCTGGCATGTGTGAGGTGCTGGGCTCCATCCCCAGCACCGAGGGGGAAAAAAAACAACAAAAAAAGAGGGAGGAGCAGAGGAGGGAGATTAGGAAGAGAAAGAGACACAGAGAGAGACAGAGACAAGAAATCTTATAGCTAGGGATTCGTCAGCATGTCTGTGAGCCACAGACTAAACAAGAAACTGAAAAACATAGTTTATGGCTGTAGTAGTGTAAAGATGAATATAATCCCCAAACAACCTTAAATGTCCTTTCTTTTTGTCAAATTTCCAAACAAATAAAAACAACCTCGTAGACCCCCAAGACTATCACGGCTACTAAGCACTGTACGGCAGGGATAAATGTGGGTTATTTAACTGAGAAGTCAACCTGAAATTCAGGACCACTTTGATGAGATGTCAGGAGGGATCCTGGAGGGATGATAGTCTCCTCACGTTCTAATTGATTATCCTGCTACTTCGCAGTTTGGGGGGACAGGATTCTGCACTCATTTGACACATGGGACTTTGTTTTAAGGAAAGTAGTTGTAAGACAATCTTTCCCTACTTATCGGGAGTTAACCGATAGCCAAGCACGATGGTGCACGCCTGTAATCCCAGCACTGCTGGAGGCTGAGGCGGGAGGGCCACAAGTTTCGCTCCAGCCCAAGCAATTTAATGACTTACCAAGATATTGCCTCAAATTTTTACCTAACAACCACAAAAACTTTGTTACTGAAGCTTTGGGGCACTAGCTCAGTGCAAAGGTCCAGGTTCAATCCTCAGTACCATTAAAAAGAAGAGTTAATTGACAAAATCACAATGTCAAAGATGTGTCTGGACTCCCATGATCTTTGAGCATGATTCCCAACAGCAAAAGTGTGGAGGGAACCCAGGTCTCCATCAGCAGCTAAACAAAGAAAGAAATCCTGTCATTCACAGCAACGTGGGTAATCCTGGAGGACACTATGCTAAACAAAATACGCCGGGCACGGAAAGACAAATACCACGTGAGCACACACGGGTGGAATGTAAAAGGTTGAACTCAAGAAAACCAAGTACTTCTTACGAGGAGCCGGGAGGCTGGAAGTTAGAGAGATGTGGGTCAAAGGTTACCACATTTGACTTAAACAAGATGGATGCGTTTAAGAGACTCTTTCCAGGCTGGGTGGTCCACACCTGTAACTTCTGCACACTTAAGGGGCCGACCCAGGAGGATCACAAGTTCCACACCAGCCTGGCTACACAGTGAGACACTCTCTCAAAAACAAAGAAACAAACAAAAAGAGATGGACTGCACAACGAGGAGACCGCGCTTGATAGCGATGGGTTGCACGCTTGAAAGTACTGAGAGAAAATTTGAAGTGTTCTCACCACAAAAACTGCTATGTGAAACAATGCATGCGCTAATTAGCCCGAATTAGCTGTGCCATAATGTCTACATACTTAAACACCTCACACTGCTGACCAGATAAACATATACAATTACTCTACGTCAATTAAACTGAATGTATAATTAAAAAAAAAAAAAAAGAAGTAGTACCTGTTTAGATAAGCACAGCTCCACCTGACTTCCTCAAATACCTCCTTGGCGAGGAGGGCCGGGACCAAGCGGGGCGGCCTTTTCCGCCCTCTAGTGGTCGCTCTGGCGCTCTGCAAGCCTGTGACCCTCGAGAAGAGGAAAAACATTAAATGGTTGTACACTCCAAAATACCGATCAGCAGCAACGGGGTGATGCAAAGCGAGGACAATGATTTAAATGTTTGGAATATTGGTTGACATTTTCACTTTAGAAACACAGATTTAAATTTTGAACTCCGAAGATATATACAAAGTAGAGAGCCCGGCGTGGTGTCACACGCATGCGAGCCCAGCACTCAGGAGGCCGAGGCAGGAGGATTGACCCGAGTTCAAGGCCAGCTTGAACTACATAGCAAGCTCCAGTGTCAAAATAAAAAACAAACAAACACCCCCAAAAGTAGAGCAAATTCGCTCAAAGCATGTGCATGCAGGTTCCGGGGAGAGTTTGGTTATCGAGAGCAGAGCAGTCGAGGCCACAGAAGACCTTAACAGAGGAGAGAGGTGGCGAGGGAGGGAGGCCGGCAATTTCCAGAAGAAAGCAGACAGGAAGCAGGAGGCAGCGAGCAGGGGGAGCAGCCCGGGCCGCAGGGTCTTCTGCACAGAGCCGCTGGCCAGTGTCTGGGCTCTGTGGGCCGCACACTCTCTGCTGCGGCCGCTCGCCTCTCACACCGCAGCCTGCAAGGAGCCTCAGACTTCACGGAGGTGCGTCGCGGCTGCATTTCAGGAAAGCCGCGCTCCCGCCAACCAACAAGGCCCAGACTCGACCTGCAGGGGGCCTTTGCCAGCCCTGGTGTGGCACAGGCAGAAGCAGAAGGACTCCGGGGAGACTCAGGGAGGTTTCCCTAGCGACAGGTGCCGCGAGACAAAGCAAAGGCCGACTTGAAATCTTCAGAGACAAAAGTGAAACGAACCCCAAACCCGGAATCTCGGACTCCAGCAAAGCAGCCCAGACCTAAGGAAAGGCTCCCCGAGCAGAGAGCCCGGAGCACGGTCGGAGGCCGGACTTACCAGCACAGATTAAACAGGCCAGACGGAGCATCAGAGTCCTCGAGTACAGAAGGACAGACACTTGAGGACACAGCGCACTTCACAGACAGAGTATGACTCTCTTTACATGGACATTTCTGAACCTCACTAATCATCGTAACATTGAAACCCACTTGTGGGCAAAACACAAACCAAAAGAAAAATGCAGTACAAACATTTAGGTCTTACTAATTCTTCTGTCTTCTCTTCTTCTTTCTTTTCTTTTCCTTTTTTTTTTTTTTTTCAGACAGTGTCTCTCTATGTAGTCCACAGTGGCCTTGAACTCGCAGTTCAGGTGGGCCAGGAACTCCTGGTGATTGATTCTCCTGCCTCAGCCTCCTGGATACTGGGCTAACAGGCATCTACCGCCACGTCAGGCTTACAGATTATTGGGGAAAAAATAAACACGCAGGCCCACCCTTTCACACCTGCAGAGTTCAAAGGAACATTCTCACACTAGGTGACAGAATATTTAAAGTGAAAAATAAAGCAAACAAAGAATTAAATCAGATGTGGTCTAACTCACTGCACTGAAAACAAGCCTTGTTTGTGATTTGGAAGCCTGATTCGAACACAGAATTCCTGGACTCTCTCCACAGCTGACAGGGCAGTGGTGTGAGGGGCGTCCTGAGCCAGCACCTGGCCCGTGGCCTGTCTCCTCCTTTTCCCACCCCGGGTTCTGTCCAGCATTTCAAGGGACCTCACGTGTGTGGGTACGAACGTCCCGAACATGTATGTGCAAGCCGCAGCCTCCACCAGCAGCATAGCTTGACCTCATCCACAGCAGCACATTCCTTAGGCACGGTCCAAATCAGAGGAGGGTCACAAGAAAGGGGCTGAGACTCCACGGGGCCGGGAGCCGCTGGTGCAGGGAATCGTGGGGTCCTACAGAGCACTGTGGACAATGGGAGGGACGCTAAGGTCAGCGCGTGGCCTGGCTGTGTGGCTGTTCCACCCTGTGGGATGGGATAAGATAGCAGAGTTGGTGGGTCCTCAGACCAGAGGCCCCATTCACCCAAAGTTCACTGTGGTCATCTAACACCTTGGAGGAGAATGAGCAAGCAGAAAATTCAAAGACCCAATACGAAATGGGGGAAAAAAGGATTTTAATCTCATGACAAAGAAATGTAATTTAAAACAGACACATAGTTCTTTAAAATTAAACCCAGAGTTACCATACTACCCAGAAACTGCATTCCAAGTGTAGCTCCAAAAGAACTGAGAAGGCTTTCACACAAAAACTACAGAAATGTTCGTAACAGCACCATTCGCAAAACCAAAGTTAGACACCACCCGCGTGTCCAACAGCTGATGAACGGATAAAAAAATGAGGTTCACATCATGATGTACAGTGTGCAATTGAAAACTAGCTCATGTTGAAATTTTAAAGATGTATTATACTAAAAGACACATTGCCAGTAATTCCCCTCAGAATACTTCCCCTTGTTGCCAGCACACTTATCCCATCATTCTTGCCACTTTCTTTTTCTTTTCTTTTTTTTTTTTTTTCTTGGTGCCGGGGATCGAACTCAGAGCCTTGTGCTTGCGAGGCAGGCGCTCTAACCACTGAGCTAAGTCCCCGGCCCCTCTTGCCACTTTCTGAGACAGTTCTTGAGATCTTTCTTTTGCTGAGTGCTTTTAGTTGCACCATCATGGCTGACTCTAGGTCCTGAATTGATTCCAAATATTTGTCCCGAAAGGTGATTTTGACTTTGGGGAAGAGCCAGAAGGTGCTCGGCAACAGATCCGTGAGTAACGGGGACGAGACGCACTGTCATGATTTTAAGAGCCTCCCTGTCCGCTGGCTGGCACTAGGCAGCGGGAGTCACTGAGTTTTTAATCACGCTTTGTAAAGACATGAAAGAAGACTTCAGAAAGTGGCAGAACTATGGGATGTATTTGAGTAAGGGGCGGATTTTGAGGGGGATTCATGCCCATGTGTCTTTTACTCTAATGATTTTGTTTTTATTTAAACACACCATATTTTTCATCGACTCTTGTATTATTTCTCATGAAACAGAATAAAGCTCTGACACTCGGTACAGCATCCTCAGAATCAGGATGCTCAGTGAGAGAAGCCAGACACAAAGACCGTACGTTGTAGGAGTCTCTGTACGTGAGGTCTGCAAGGCGGGTTCACGCACAGAGCCAGGAAGCGGATGAGCCGTGCCAGGGCCTGGGCAGGGGCGGGACTGACCGCTAATGAGGAAGGGGTGGCTTTGGGGGAGGACAAAAATGTCTTGAAACCAGAGAGGGCCCGTGTCCGTACCATGTCTGGGCGTCTTCAGTGACGCTGACTTGTCCGAGTTACAGAGTTAATTTGATGGCACCTGAATGTTACCTCAAATTTTTAAAAATCAGCATTTTTCCAGGATCTGATTGGCACTGATCAGGGGATGGGGACTGAACGCTGCATGCTGACTGAGGGGACCGTGGCCACCCGCTGGGGGTGTTCCTGCCTGGCCGGAGCCTGGGCCCAACTTCCCCACGCCCTGCACATCCACAGCCCTGCGTGGCCTTTGTCACCCACAACCAGAAAGAGATCACCGTGGCCAGGCGTGGTGTGACGCCTGTCATGCCCGAAGTCTAGGAGGCTGAGGTAGAAGGATCACAAGTTCCAGCCCAGTGAGGGTAATTGAGCAATTTAGCCATATCCGGCCTCAGAATAAAAATACAGAAATGTATTTTTGCAGCTTTGTAGTTTATTGATCAGGACCTTTACACTAAGCTACATCCCCATGCTTTTAGAATTTTCATTTTATTTTTATTCGGCACCAAGAAAAAAAAAAAAAAAGAAAAGAAAAAGAAAGTGGCAAGAATGATGGGATAAGTGTGCTGGCAACAAGGGGAAGTATTCTGAGGGGAATTACTGGCAATGTGTCTTTTAGTATAATACATCTTTAAAATTTCAACATGAGCTAGTTTTCAATTGCACACTGTACATCATGATGTGAACCTCATTTTTTTATCCGTTCATCAGCTGTTGGACACGCGGGTGGTGTCTAACTTTGGTTTTGCGAATGGTGCTGTTACGAACATTTCTGTAGTTTTTGTGTGAAAGCCTTCTCAGTTCTTTTGGAGCTACACTTGGAATGCAGTTTCTGGGTAGTATGGTAACTCTGGGTTTAATTTTAAAGAACTATGTGTCTGTTTTAAATTACATTTCTTTGTCATGAGATTAAAATCCTTTTTTCCCCCATTTCGTATTGGGTCTTTGAATTTTCTGCTTGCTCATTCTCCTCCAAGGTGTTAGATGACCACAGTGAACTTTGGGTGAATGGGGCCTCTGGTCTGAGGACCCACCAACTCTGCTATCTTATCCCATCCCACAGGGTGGAACAGCCACACAGCCAGGCCACGCGCTGACCTTAGCGTCCCTCCCATTGTCCACAGTGCTCTGTAGGACCCCACGATTCCCTGCACCAGCGGCTCCCGGCCCCGTGGAGTCTCAGCCCCTTTCTTGTGACCCTCCTCTGATTTGGACCGTGCCTAAGGAATGTGCTGCTGTGGATGAGGTCAAGCTATGCTGCTGGTGGAGGCTGCGGCTTGCACATACATGTTCGGGACGTTCGTACCCACACACGTGAGGTCCCTTGAAATGCTGGACAGAACCCGGGGTGGGAAAAGGAGGAGACAGGCCACGGGCCAGGTGCTGGCTCAGGACGCCCCTCACACCACTGCCCTGTCAGCTGTGGAGAGAGTCCAGGAATTCTGTGTTCGAATCAGGCTTCCAAATCACAAACAAGGCTTGTTTTCAGTGCAGTGAGTTAGACCACATCTGATTTAATTCTTTGTTTGCTTTATTTTTCACTTTAAATATTCTGTCACCTAGTGTGAGAATGTTCCTTTGAACTCTGCAGGTGTGAAAGGGTGGGCCTGCGTGTTTATTTTTTCCCCAATAATCTGTAAGCCTGACGTGGCGGTAGATGCCTGTTAGCCCAGTATCCAGGAGGCTGAGGCAGGAGAATCAATCACCAGGAGTTCCTGGCCCACCTGAACTGCGAGTTCAAGGCCACTGTGGACTACATAGAGAGACACTGTCTGAAAAAAAAAAAAAAAAGGAAAAGAAAAGAAAGAAGAAGAGAAGACAGAAGAATTAGTAAGACCTAAATGTTTGTACTGCATTTTTCTTTTGGTTTGTGTTTTGCCCACAAGTGGGTTTCAATGTTACGATGATTAGTGAGGTTCAGAAATGTCCATGTAAAGAGAGTCATACTCTGTCTGTGAAGTGCGCTGTGTCCTCAAGTGTCTGTCCTTCTGTACTCGAGGACTCTGATGCTCCGTCTGGCCTGTTTAATCTGTGCTGGTAAGTCCGGCCTCCGACCGTGCTCCGGGCTCTCTGCTCGGGGAGCCTTTCCTTAGGTCTGGGCTGCTTTGCTGGAGTCCGAGATTCCGGGTTTGGGGTTCGTTTCACTTTTGTCTCTGAAGATTTCAAGTCGGCCTTTGCTTTGTCTCGCGGCACCTGTCGCTAGGGAAACCTCCCTGAGTCTCCCCGGAGTCCTTCTGCTTCTGCCTGTGCCACACCAGGGCTGGCAAAGGCCCCCTGCAGGTCGAGTCTGGGCCTTGTTGGTTGGCGGGAGCGCGGCTTTCCTGAAATGCAGCCGCGACGCACCTCCGTGAAGTCTGAGGCTCCTTGCAGGCTGCGGTGTGAGAGGCGAGCGGCCGCAGCAGAGAGTGTGCGGCCCACAGAGCCCAGACACTGGCCAGCGGCTCTGTGCAGAAGACCCTGCGGCCCGGGCTGCTCCCCCTGCTCGCTGCCTCCTGCTTCCTGTCTGCTTTCTTCTGGAAATTGCCGGCCTCCCTCCCTCGCCACCTCTCTCCTCTGTTAAGGTCTTCTGTGGCCTCGACTGCTCTGCTCTCGATAACCAAACTCTCCCCGGAACCTGCATGCACATGCTTTGAGCGAATTTGCTCTACTTTTGGGGGTGTTTGTTTGTTTTTTATTTTGACACTGGAGCTTGCTATGTAGTTCAAGCTGGCCTTGAACTCGGGTCAATCCTCCTGCCTCGGCCTCCTGAGTGCTGGGCTCGCATGCGTGTGACACCACGCCGGGCTCTCTACTTTGTATATATCTTCGGAGTTCAAAATTTAAATCTGTGTTTCTAAAGTGAAAATGTCAACCAATATTCCAAACATTTAAATCATTGTCCTCGCTTTGCATCACCCCGTTGCTGCTGATCGGTATTTTGGAGTGTACAACCATTTAATGTTTTTCCTCTTCTCGAGGGTCACAGGCTTGCAGAGCGCCAGAGCGACCACTAGAGGGCGGAAAAGGCCGCCCCGCTTGGTCCCGGCCCTCCTCGCCAAGGAGGTATTTGAGGAAGTCAGGTGGAGCTGTGCTTATCTAAACAGGTACTACTTCTTTTTTTTTTTTTTTAATTATACATTCAGTTTAATTGACGTAGAGTAATTGTATATGTTTATCTGGTCAGCAGTGTGAGGTGTTTAAGTATGTAGACATTATGGCACAGCTAATTCGGGCTAATTAGCGCATGCATTGTTTCACATAGCAGTTTTTGTGGTGAGAACACTTCAAATTTTCTCTCAGTACTTTCAAGCGTGCAACCCATCGCTATCAAGCGCGGTCTCCTCGTTGTGCAGTCCATCTCTTTTTGTTTGTTTCTTTGTTTTTGAGAGAGTGTCTCACTGTGTAGCCAGGCTGGTGTGGAACTTGTGATCCTCCTGGGTCGGCCCCTTAAGTGTGCAGAAGTTACAGGTGTGGACCACCCAGCCTGGAAAGAGTCTCTTAAACGCATCCATCTTGTTTAAGTCAAATGTGGTAACCTTTGACCCACATCTCTCTAACTTCCAGCCTCCCGGCTCCTCGTAAGAAGTACTTGGTTTTCTTGAGTTCAACCTTTTACATTCCACCCGTGTGTGCTCACGTGGTATTTGTCTTTCCGTGCCCGGCGTATTTTGTTTAGCATAGTGTCCTCCAGGATTACCCACGTTGCTGTGAATGACAGGATTTCTTTCTTTGTTTAGCTGCTGATGGAGACCTGGGTTCCCTCCACACTTTTGCTGTTGGGAATCATGCTCAAAGATCATGGGAGTCCAGACACATCTTTGACATTGTGATTTTGTCAATTAACTCTTCTTTTTAATGGTACTGAGGATTGAACCTGGACCTTTGCACTGAGCTAGTGCCCCAAAGCTTCAGTAACAAAGTTTTTGTGGTTGTTAGGTAAAAATTTGAGGCAATATCTTGGTAAGTCATTAAATTGCTTGGGCTGGAGCGAAACTTGTGGCCCTCCCGCCTCAGCCTCCAGCAGTGCTGGGATTACAGGCGTGCACCATCGTGCTTGGCTATCGGTTAACTCCCGATAAGTAGGGAAAGATTGTCTTACAACTACTTTCCTTAAAACAAAGTCCCATGTGTCAAATGAGTGCAGAATCCTGTCCCCCCAAACTGCGAAGTAGCAGGATAATCAATTAGAACGTGAGGAGACTATCATCCCTCCAGGATCCCTCCTGACATCTCATCAAAGTGGTCCTGAATTTCAGGTTGACTTCTCAGTTAAATAACCCACATTTATCCCTGCCGTACAGTGCTTAGTAGCCGAGATAGTCTTGGGGGTCTACGAGGTTGTTTTTATTTGTTTGGAAATTTGACAAAAAGAAAGGACATTTAAGGTTGTTTGGGGATTATATTCATCTTTACACTACTACAGCCATAAAATATGTTTTTCAGTTTCTTGTTTAGTCTGTGGCTCACAGACATGCTGACGAATCCCTAGCTATAAGATTTCTTATCTCTGTTTCTCTCTGTGTCTCTTTCTCTTCCTAATCTCCCTCCTCTGCTCCTCCCTCTTTTTTTGTTGTTTTTTTTCCCCCTCGGTGCTGGGGATGGAGCCCAGCACCTCACACATGCCAGGCGGGCACTACCGCAGAGACCGTCCCCATCCATAAAAGTGAGATTTGCTTCATTTCGGTTCTCAGTGTTACGGGTTGTTGCCTCCAGGCTTCTTTGCACCTTGAGCATGGCGGATCCTGTAGACTCCTCACTCACATCTCCCGGGTCATTCCTGTTTCTTGCCCACCAGCCAGACTCAGTGCCCTGCACAGGTGAAAATCCAAAAGTGTCAGAAAACTAACACCCACGGGGAAAACCTTCAACCAGTGACTCAGGAGAGTGGCTGGATAAACACCCTGCTCCCCTCCCTCAGGCGGGATGGTGCTGGGGTGTGTGTTCCCCCAAACCTCTCTGGGCCCAGAATGGATGGAACGGATGGAATTCCAGTCAGCCACACTGGTAGGTTTGTGGTTGACACACCTGTTACCGGCTG
>PVJO010034600.1:0-10770 GCA_004026905.1 Hystrix cristata | reverse complement strand
CAAGGCCCAGTTCTATCCCTCAGGTTCTTGAGGCCTGGGGTCCCCCTCAGTCTTTTCCTCCTGGACTCTCCAGAACAGCCTCCCTGGCCACAGGGCCACCTACCAGGCTGGCACTGCCCTCAGCCATTCCTGCCCCGTCCCCCTCTGGTGTGGCCGCTGTGCCGTCCACCCCCTCCCTCTGGCAGCTAGCAGGGCAATTGTTGGGGAGGAGTGTGGCCTGAGGACCAAGGAGGGCACAGGCCCTGCCCTCCTTGTCAGGAGGGGCTCCATATGCATTCCTTGGTGCTCTCTGAGTGCAGCTGACGTCTTGCCCATCGTGGGCAGACGCCTGTGTGCATGTGTGTGTGTGCCTGTCTGATGTACATTGTGTCTTAGCTTCAATTTTTAAAATTGTTCTGTACAGAGGGAGATGCAGCGGGGGCGGGAGGGCAATGCAGACTGAGGTAAGCAACCTCACTCCCAGCATTGGGTACCAGGTGGGCTTGAGAGGGCTTCAAAGGGTCTGCCCCGGCCCAAGCCCCCTTTTAGGCTCAGCACGAAAGGGCTTTCAATGAATCAAGTGAAAACTCCTTTTTTACAAAAATGCAAAAATCAATAGAGCAAACCTATTGGAAATAAACTATGAACTCGCATTGGTGGCATGTTTATGTGGGGGACGGGTCCTCAAATGAAGCTTCCAGACTGAGGTGGGCAGGAGCCTTACCGTAGCCACAGACTGCTGGGCTGAAGAGGCCTGGGCCCATTTGGGCCCAGAGGCAGCTCACATGCCTTCTGACCTGCACTGTTGGGATTGAGGAGCTGACATTAGCTTTAGACAGGAACCTCCCAAGCCCTATGGCTTTTTTGTTTAGAGATCTATCTTCAGTAGTGAGTGGTAAGCCCCTAATTGTTTCTTACAGGAACAGACAGTGTCTTCCATAGGGATGGTTTGCATAAAAAGGCATAGAAAGAAAGGGGGCTGCCACGAAGTTTGCTGCCTCACCCGCCCTGCCCCTGAAGCACAGGGTCTAGGAGCCACGTCCTTCCTGTCCTGCCCTCCACTGGGCTGTGTGCCCAGATGAGGGCAGCAGCCCTAGTGAGTGTCCTTGTGGGTCTCAGGGCCAGAGCTGCCCACCACCCACCTCCAACAGCTTCTATAGACTGAGCTTAAATGACTCCACCAGGACGGCAGCTGGAGTGACCACAGTTTGACTTCCTGTGTACAGGGGCCCCTCTCACAGGCAGGGCTGCCCCGCTGCCATTCAGAGCAGTCATTCAGTCTCATGGCACCTTTCCCAAGAAACATAGTGATTGACATACTTGGTGCAGTGACCTGTGCAAAGCCCATGGCCAAAATGTCATTAATACCCACCACCCTGTCCAGGGCCTCTGTGGCAGGATGCCCCACACCCACCTCCCTGCTTGCAGCTAGGGGCTCTGGCATGGGGGAAGCTGAAGGTCTCTTGCTGGCTGTGGAGGAGGCTAAATGGCCTGATAAGCCTTCTAGGCCGTTCCTTAGGCCAACAGAAGATTTTCAAAGAGGAACATGGATTTTTTTTAATTTTAATTTTAATTTTGCTAAGAGAGTTTCTAGGTGGCGAGAGCTGTCCAAGGGAGACGTTCTCAGCAGGCACAGCTAGACTTTCTACTTCTGTCTCCTGGTGTCAGTCCCACTGCCTGCCAGCTCAAAGCCAAAAAGTCCCTGGTACCAGTGCCTCTAGTAATGGCCACTCCCCTCTCAGGGTATCTGGCACCTCATCTTTGATAGTTCCCCTTTCATTCCTCGGGAGGCTTTGTGCCCCCAGTTCCAGCGCCAGCCACCTGGTCCCTGCGCATTAGTGGCTGGAGCACACAGGCCAGGAGGTTGATGGCCCAAGACGCCACTCCACCAGAGCAGCTTTTCCGGGGTGGAGCAGGGGCAGAAGATCACTCACACACACACACACACACACACACCCCACACTGGGATGTGGCAGGGAGCTGAGGCCAGGCCTCAAAGGGAGGGATGAAGAGTATAAATATTGCTAAAGGTACCCCATCCCCATGGGACCACATTTTGGCAGGAGCACAGACGAGTCTGCACCTTGGGTCTTCGACTTGCAGGGGTACCCTGAACTGTATGGGGAAGACCCCAACCTCTCAGGACCCCACCACGGGCCAGCCCGTTGTCCCTCCTCCACCATTACTGCCCTGGCCTTGGGGCATGCTGGGAAGCCTGCTTGGCCCTCTGTCTCCTCAGTTTCACAAAGGCCTGGGCCTCACGATCACCCTTCCGGCTCTCCAGCAGCTGCAGGATTGGATCCCCTGTGGAGAGAAGGGTTTGAGGGTCAGATCTGGGGGAAAGGCAGTGCCTGGGAGGGAAGACAACACCGCCCATCTGCCCCTCCCCCACCAGCATGAGAGAAAAGCTGTGACACACCAGACAAGCTCACAGGACACGTCCTGACAATGCGAGGCTGGACGTGCCTGAGATACTGTCTTCGCTCTTTTTCAGTATATGTGCTGCTGAAACAAGCACAATACTATCTTCTATCTACTAGGAATTGAACCCAGGGCTTTTGTACAGCCCTAAATTGCTAAATTGCCCAGCCTAGGCTGGAACTTGGAATCTTCCTGCCTTATCATCCCAGAGTGCTGGAATTACAGGCATGCACCACTATGCCTGGCTTTAATTTTATCCTTTTTTTTTTTTCAAGGTTTTACATTTATTAAAGGTAAGACAAGAAGTAGGCTCTGCAGAGCGAGTTTGAGCCAAGTAAAAGGAAAATAAGTATACTCTACAGGAAACAGCAGGCTACTGTGAATGAATGCAGTAGCCAATTTTATTCTTTTTTGTTTTTGTTTTTTGGGGGTTTTTTTTTGGTGCTGGGGATCGAACTCAGGGCCTTGTGCTTGCTAGGCAAGTGCTCTACCACAGAGCTAAACCTCAACCCTTCTTTTTTGGGTTTGGAGTCAAGGTCTTACTGTATAGCTCAGGCCAGCCTCAAACTCACCATCCTCCTGCCTTAGCCTCTCTAGTGCTTGGATTATAGGTATGTGCCACCACAGTCAGCTATTTTCTTTGGTTCTTTGAGACAAGATCCCACTATAGTGCATAGTAATCCATGCTGCTCTTGAACTTGCCATGTAGCCCAGGCTGGTTTTTTGTTTTGTTTTGCTTTGGGACCTGGAAATCAACCTTGGGGCTTTGGGCTTGGTAGGCAAGCGCTCTACCACTGAGCTAAATCCCCAACCCCTTGTTTTGATTTTTGAGACAGGTTTGGCTGTGTACCCCAGGCTGGCCTCAAACTCACAGCAATCCTTCTGCCTCAGCCTCCCAAGTGCTGGGAACACAGACAGGCACCACCATGCCCAGCTCCAGGCTGATTTTGAACTAGCAATTCGGCTGAGCCTCAAGTGCTGGGATTAAGGCATGTACCACCATGCTCGGCTTCTACCTTTTTAAATGAAACCTGCAGCTAGCTGGTTAATTCTTTGTGTCTGTGTAAGAACCTATAAAATAGCACTGATAATAATACCTGCCTCACTGACAGGTTGTAAGAACTCAAAGAGTTACTATATGTGAAGGGCTTAGAAGTGGCTCCTGTGGGCACAAACGCACAACCTATTCCTGTCATCATCTCTGCTGAGAGATCCAGGTTCCTCTCTTCAAGTGAGCTCCTTGGGACCTCCCTACCAGGAAAATCAGATAATTTTAGTGAACTTACTTTTCACTGGCCTCCATTAGAGCAAGAGATTTCCCAGACTCCTCAACAACGGAGCCATGGCACTTGTTCCAGTGGCTTCCATCTCTCAAGGAAGCATTTCTCTGGGGCTCCTGCCAGAGCTTCCTGGGGCCTGAACCCTGCCCTGCCTTGGGACCCGGACCTACCGTTGGGCGCAGGGTACGTGAGGGGCAGGCGGGTCTGAGGCGCCTCGCCGGGCTCCTCGCAGCCGGCCAGCCCAGGCACCGCACTCAGTGGCAGGAAGGCCTCCCCTTCCAGGTCATTGGCCCCCAGCGTGTCATGGTCCAGCACGGTGAGCAGGAGGCACGCCCCGTCCTTCTGGCAAGGTTCAGCAGGCACCAGGCTAGCGGGGACAGAGTTGGGCTCAGATCCCTACCACCAACTCTCAGGTCACCCCCTCTTTGTTGACAGGTGCATTCCAAAGTCAGCTCTCAGCCTGGCACATCTCTGCCCCGTGTCACAACATCTGCTGTGACCACGGACTGATGCTTTAAATCAGGGGTTCTGTGGCTCCAGACCTACCTGTCTTGGTCCCTGGGGACCTCAGGGACAGACCCTTTCCTGGAAGCTTCTGAAGGCAACGTGTGTGAGCCCACCCCTTCTTCCAGAGGGAGAAGACTGCCCCAGGTGCCCCTTCCCTGGACCCTGTGTGGTCATCTCAGAGTTCGCTTGAGGGGGCTTCAGGGCAGGGAAGCGAGAGAAGAGTGAGGACCCGCTCACAATTCAAAGGTCTCATCAAACAGTGGGTGAAGATCCTTCTTGTGCTTCTGGGTCTCTCGGGGAGCCAGTTCAGGGAATTCATGCCTGGGCTCCAAGGTCAGCTGGACAAAGGGGTCGCTGGAGCCTGAAAGATAGCGCAAGGGAGGGGGGCTAGCTCAGTTCTCCCAGCAGCCCCCAAGCTGTGCCACTCTGCAGCACTGCCCCTCCTGGTAACTGAGGAAATGCACTCAAAGGTCCTGCCAAGCCCCCTGCCCAGGTTCAGGGAGAGGGCATGGAAGTGGCCAGCAGGCAGCCTCCACTCACCATTGGAGTCCAGGGGCAGCAGGCTAGAGGCGCTGAGCAGTTCCACATGCAGCTTCTGCTCAGAGGAGCGGTAGGAAGCCTTGACTGTGACGGCACTCAGCTGCTCAGAGGTGGTTTCTGCCTGGCCGTGGGGAGCACATGCAAGGTCAGCTAGGGCAGAGGGCACAAGGCGCAGTGGGGCTCTGGTTGGTGCATAGCCTCACCTGCTGCTGGATGCGGCTACAGAAGTACTTCCGGATGAGTTCCCGGCTGGAGGCCGCCTGCAACTCCAGGTCCTTCTGCAGAGCCTGGAGCAGCACAGTTAAGCATCCCACTGAACCTTCTCACGTAAGTATAGCCACCCTGCCACTGAGCTCATAGCAGAGGCTGAGACACTGGTGTTACGGGACCATGGGTGGGGGCGGACCCTCCACAGTGCCCAGCGGACACTGGGGCAGAGGCACAGACAGCTGGCTTCCTGGGCATGTTCCCCGTGCAGATACACAGAGCCCTGTGCTTTGAAGGGTCCACACTGGACAGTGCTCTGCTGCCATACCTTAAAATTTGTGATAATTTTTTTTTTGGAGAGAGTGTCTAGTATGCAGTTCAGGCTGGCCTTGAACTCACCATATAGCCCAGGCTGGCCTCAAACTCACGGTGAGCCCCCAGCCTCAGCCTCCTGAGTGCTGGCAGGTGTGCACCACCACGCCTGGCTGTAGTAATTTTGGAATGAGCCACCTTTTTTGTTTTTGATTGTTTGTTTTTTAAGAAAGGGTCTAGCTATGTAATCCAGGTTGGCCTTAAATTTACTACGTACCCCAGGCTGACCTGGAACTCAAAGCAATGCTGCCTCAGCTTCCCGAGTGCTGGAATTACAGGCCTGAGCCACTACTCCTGGCTAAGGAGCCACTTCTTCATTTTGCACTGGGCTCCACAAATCACATAGCTAGCCCTCGACACAGGTGAGTGCAGAAGGCAGGCCCCCTGAACTCGTACCTGGCAGTACACCAAGACGCCTACCTGGAAAGTGGCCGTGTGCAGGGCCTCGGGGGAGAGGCCGCAGCCCTCAGCATGGAAACAGATCTCCAGGTCCTGGGGAAGACATCAGAGGTAAGCCCAGGCACCTTCCCCCAGGACTGTTGTCCCTATGATGGGCATTATTACCTGCAAGGCCACCTTCAGCCTGCCAGAGGCCAGGGTCGAGCTGCGATGGGAGGTAGCTGCTTCCTCCAGCACTGTGAGCGTGTGGGTCCAGAGCAGACTCAGAAGGCTGGCCGAGGGCAGAGGGGTGCCAGACACGCACAGGACAAGGAAGGAGGAGGAAGCAAAGATGCTTTGAGAAATGCGAGGCCTCGGGGACCCAGGCCCAACCCTACTCCCCTCTGCCTGCTCCACAGGGGCCAGGGCAGGCAGGTGGTGAAGAGAGGGAAGGCTGGTCTCCTGAGGGAAAGGGGCAAGCATGGCAGAGGGGTAAATCTTCTCCAGCATCTCTCGGTCTCCGTGAAGAACTTCCTCAAGAGGTCTGACCAGGGACCAATGAACCACAAGAGAGGGGCAGAAGGCTAGATCAGGGCCAGGATCACAATCGAAGACAAAGTACCAACATTTATAGGATCAAAACACACCACATGGATAAGCATCTACACCCTGCTTGCAGGGACAATAAAATAGGAGGTCACAAACCTGAGAATGACCTGAGATCTAACACATCAGAGTACAGCCTGGCAATTAGGTACAAAAAAAAAAAAAAAAAAAACTGTCGCTAGGCCCAGTGACAGATGCCTGTAATCCCAGCAGGAGGCTGAGGTAGGAGGATTGTTGCTGAGAATTCGAGGCCAGCCTGGGCTACATAGTGTGTCCAAGACTAGCCAGGGCTACACAGCAAGACCTTGTCTCAAAAACAACAACGAAAAGAGACAGGGATGTGGCCTACTGGTAGAGGGCTTGCCTTGCCAGCGCTGCCAAAAAAAAAAAAAAAAAGGACTGAGGGAGGCCTATGTTAAAAGTAGTTTATTTGACACATTTAAGTGCTCAATATACATTAAGCACTGTTCTAAAAGCTTTCGTTCAAACTTCTTATCTTACTGAAGAGTTAATTCTGATTTCTGTGGAGGGGGGAAAAAAAAAGCCCTGAAAAAAATAGCACAAAATGGCCTAATAAATAAAGAAAGTCAGGCTCCAGGGACCTGGCTGCCCAGTGAGGAAAGCTTTAGTCTAGAAGGTGGCACCAGTGACCTGGAGACGGGTCCTGTCCGCACTACTACAGCTAATAGTCACTGAGCACTTCCTGCACAAGGCCCGTTTAGTCCTCAGTAGCGGGCGGAACTGAGCTCACTGGGACTGAACACTTGAGCAACTGCCCGAAGCAGCCAGAGAGTCACGAAGCTGGAGTCTGCACCCAGCCGCCCAGAGCCCCCACTCCCTGCTTCAGAAACCCCAACCGGAAGTTGCTCGGTGGGCCGGTCACACCAGATACCTGGAACATTGTAAGGAGAAGCAGGTAAGGAGGCACTAAAGATGGGCCCAGGACTGAGGGAGACATTTCAGCTCAGCCTAAAGAATAATGTTCCAGCTGGGTGATGTGAAAGGGATAGGCTTGTAAGGTGGTGAGTTCCCTGTCCCTGGAAGCAAGCATGTGAGCAGAGGCTGGTTGTACCCCCTAGGGGAGGTTACTGAAGGGATTCACATCACGGCTCCCCATGGACACTGAGGCCATGGAGAGGTAGGGGACAGGGGCACCATAGGGCAGGGGCTGCCTCCCACCTGCTGAAGTTCTCTTGTACCAGGTTAGTGTTCATGTAGCAGAGCTTCACCTCCAGGAACTTCATCAAGGGCAGAATGGCCTGGGGAGGCAGTGGGGAGTCCCGTCACACCCATTTTGACCCCACCCCCAGTCCCTTGCCCAGACCCTGGGAGAGAAAACAGGACTGTGAGCTCTGTGTGCACTGTTGGTAATGCCCGCTCCAGCCACACTGGCCTCCTCTATAGCCTGTGAACCTGCCATGGTGCTGCCTCAGGACCTTTGCTCTTACTGTTCCTTCTGCCGGAAGTGCTCTTTCTCTGGAAAGCCTCAAGGCTCTTTCCCTTGCTTCCTGTAGATCTTGACTCAGCTGTTACCCTCTGAATAAGGCCTTCTCCAGGCACTACTTAAAAGTAAACCATTGGGTATGGTGGTGCATGCCTGTAATCCCACTACTTGGGAGGCTGAGGCAGGGTGCTCACCGTGAGTTTGAGGGCAGCCTGGGGCTACATAGTGAGTTCAAGGCCAGCAAGACCCTGCCTCAAAAACAAAAAAAAAACAACCTTCTGACACTCCCCACCACTCCCTCATCAGTATTTTTTTCTTTGGCCTTATCTAACACACTGTATATGTGTGTGTAATGCATACACATCTGTATGCATGTTTAGAGTTACAGATATAAGTAAGGCTATAATTCTATGTATTCAACTTTTCTTTCACTCCCCCCACTAGAATACAAACAAACAACTTTTTTTTTTTTTTTTTGGTGCTGGGGATTGAACTCAGGCCTTATGCTTGTGATGCAAGCAATCTAACCACTGAGCTACATCCCCAGCCCTACTCCCACTAGAATGGAAGAGCCACGAAAGCAGGAATTTCTGTCATGTTGTCCACTGATCTGTTTAAATTAAAGCCTGGGACAAAGTAAGTGCTTACTGCACAGCTGAAGAATGAGTGCACCAGAGGTGGGCATCACTCTCCTTACTCACAGGGAAGGCTGAGGTCAGCGATGCCCACACAAACAGGACAACGGAGCAAGGGGTGCTGGGAAGGATGTGTACCCAGGCCTGCTGAGCTGCGAAGCCCAAGCCTTGCCTGTGCCTGTCCCACACGACCATCAGTGTGGAAGACAGCATGGAGACCCAACCCACTCTCAGAACATCCAGAGAGGAGACAAGGTCCAGAGAAACAACATGCCCGCGTTTATGACACTGATCTCCGACACCCCCAGGCCCTCAGCCCCTGCCCGCCCTGGGCCTCCTTCACGTCCCGGATCCACAGAGCTGGCAGGGCAGCGAAGGTCAGAAAGCAGGAGTCACTCACGTCCTCCGGGAGCACCGACTCTTTGACATCCATGAGTTTCTGGATGTGCATGGCAATGCCCACCTCCAGCTGGGGACACAAAATGGTAGGATGGAGGCCAGGGAATGAGGGGGAGATCAGGAGGGTTCACTTGGGGCCCAAGTTTAAGTTGAGGAAACCAGGAATGTACATCCACCCAGATCCAGCTGGGGGCCAGCGTGCGACAATGTACCTGCTCGGCCAGGGTTTGGACCCCGGTACGGATCTCGTGGCCCAGCCCAGCCAGTGCGCTCTGAAGCTGGGTGTGTAGTGTGTTCCGCAGCTGTCCCTGCTCCAGCACAGCCCCTACCCGCTGCTCCAGGGCCTCCCATGCCAGCTGGGTGGGCAGCTTGCCTATCACCAGCCGCAGCTGCTCCATGTCATTCACCACCACACACAGCTGGAGACAGGCACAGGCAGAGGGGACATGGAACTTCCTGAACAGAGCCGGTGCTGGGAGGCCCCCCCACCCGCCCTGGCCAGCCCCCAGCCCTGACCCTTACCATGTCGGCTGCCTGACCCTGGTCCTTCTGGCCCGCAGAAAGCTCTCGGGCCCGGGCCTTTATAAGGCTGCAGTACACCAGGGCCAGCCGGCAGGTGTCCTGGGACGGGTGGGTCAGAAGGGATTGATAAATAGTGGGACTCCAGGAAGTGTAGACAGTCACGGCAATCTCAGCAACTTGGGGCATTTAGGGTACAGGTCTCGGGGAGCTGTTAGTGGGACAGCCTGGGAGAAATGGGGCAGAGTCATAGTGAGGCAGGCCTAGAAAGGTGAGACAGATGCAAAGAAAGATGCTGCACCTCCACGAATTTGACAGTAATCATGAAAGCCTCCTCTGGGTCCGGCCAGTCCAGTTGCTGGGCGGTGTGGCTGATCTGGGCGAAGCAGGTGGATAGATCCACAGCTGATGTGCTGTGCTTAGTCAGTTCACCCAGAGGCACCAGCTGGGAGAAAGGAGGAGCTCTTAGGAAGGGGGGCTTCAGACAGGGACAAATTCATGCTCTCTACTACCAAGAAAGAGCCGGGCAGGGGACTGCAAGGGAAACAAACAAGGCTCTGCCCAGACACCCAGCCAGAAGGATCTGTGGGCAAAAGAAGCCACAGTTAACCCAGGTTATCAGGAAACAGTGTTTGGCACACAACTGGCCAGAAGAGCATCAGAGGGGATGTTCAGAGTGGGTTACCAGCTTCTACCGTGCCCTGGGGTCCTGCCCCCACCTTGTCCATCTGCACAGCACGCTGCACCCGCTCCAGGGCCACGCTGTATGTCTTCTGCAGCCAGGAAGGGATGGCTGGCTGGAACCAGCGGTGGAAACCATCCAGGGCCAGGATTCCATCCCTGGGGAGAGCTGGAGCTCAGCCTGGGGATGACCGGGGCTAGACTACCCACAAGCGGCCTGCAGCCCACCTCTCTGAAGGGACCAGGCCCAGCTGGCAGAGCTCCTTGAGGCTGATGTAGAGCTGGAACAGACTCTCGCCCATCTCTGGAGACACTGGGCTGCCCACGGCTGACGTGTGGTCCTGCACCCGCTTGGCCACCTGCAAGGCAAGGCCTGGTGGGCAGGGCTGAGGAGCTGGGCAGAGGGGGCAACCTGGGGATGGTCGAGGGCCTCACCAGCCACTGCAGCTCCAGAAAAGTCATGGAGAAGAGGTCAATCTTGAGGGCACTGAAGGAAAGGCAGTGGTGTGACCCAGTAGCACACACCAGGGTCCCAGGGACCCACTACCTCCCGCCCTGAGTCTGCTCACTTGTGGAAGATCTTGTTCCATGTGCGCTGGCACTGGTACAGGTCACCCAAGACATCTTGTACCAGGCTCAGTAAGGCCTTGCTTGCCTCCAGCATGCCCTGGCAAGGACACAAGTGGGCTGAATAGGGTTGCAAAGCCCGGCACCCTACTGCCCAGCCCCTGCTCCAGTCCTTACCTTCACCATGGGCTGATGGTGCTGCTGCTTCAGGTGGAACCATTCAACTGTGCCAGTC
>PVJO010034599.1:0-10770 GCA_004026905.1 Hystrix cristata | reverse complement strand
AAAATAAGAAGTAAAGAGATTGAACTTTTGCAAAAGGGAAGTGGACCAAGGGATAGAGGGAAGGGAAGGGAAGAGGAAGAAAGAGGAGAGGAAGGGGATTAAAACACAATTATGATGTTGTATGTACATGTACCAACTCCTCAAGAGAAAGGTAATCATATACTGCAAACATGAACTAAAATAAATAAATGTTTTTTTTTAAAAAACACAAAAAATTTCTACATAAAAATATTTGGATTTTTATTCATTCCTCAGTTCATTGTCATGAAGAAGGAATAAATAAAAAGATTCTCAGTTTCTGATTTTGATATCCTCAATATGCCTGGTATTAATGTGGCTAAAGTACCGGATTAGAGAAAATAAACCAAGAAATGAGAGATCCTTATTCTAGGAGGGGAATATTAAACATTATATAGTCAGACTGAACTAAACTTGCAGGGACTCAGCTGTCAAGGAAAATAAAAGGAATTTAATCCCTGCTTTTGCTTTCTGTTTCACCATACAATTTGTAGGGTTACTCAGTAAAGCAAAACTGTTAATTTGAGAACATTTATGGTCTCGTATTGAAAGGGTATTCTATCTTTCTAGTTAAATATTTTACAAATTTGCATAATTTTGTGTAGGAATTCTTTTAAGAGTGTTTGGACTTTGTGACACAAAGAAAAATTCCATATGGAAGTATTTTGTGTTTGACGAGGTATATGTACACTTAAATCTCAAGAAGCAAAAGAGACTTGACTTACTAGTGTCTAGAAGACGAACGAATCCACTTTCTGCCTGCAATACCTCAGGAGTTATATCTTTACATGTGATCTCAGCCTCCATGCTACGTCTTTGTTTATGAATACATGATTTTCTAAACTGAAAAATGCAGATTGTATAACCCCTTGCTGGGTCACCGTCACTAAACTTCCACATTTTTCTGTTATTTTCAGGTTCCAAGTGGACTTAGTGCACTGTGATTCCTTCTTCTCAACTTTCTCATTTTCACATTATTTTTTAAATATAGAAACCCGAGTCACTTTAGTTCAGTAGCAGGTAGCTGACATTATTCTCTCTCGCTTACCTCTGTAATGTGAACAAAATCTATCTTTCCACTTTTAATAAAAGTACACCTCTTGTGGTCTTTGACAACACACATTTCTTTTTTTTTTCTTTTTCTTATTTCTTTTCCATTTTATTTTATTTTTTTGTGATACTGGGGACTGAAATCAAGGCTTTAATATGGATATACTCCCATGCCCTTTTTTACTTTTTATTTTAAAATAGAGTCTCTCTAAGTTATCATGTTGCTGGTGTCGGGCTTGAACTTGCAATTTTCCTGACTCAGACTCCCAGAGTGCTGGGATTACAGATGTGCACCCCCGCCCACACCTGGCTTTATTACATTTTGTTTAAACAAATAATGTTCCTAAACATTCACAATAAAAACTTCAGTTTTTTGCTCTTAATTCAGCAAACAAGTTTTCAATAAATCTCATTTTCTTTGGGGTTATAGTAATAAACATCAGTTAGTAATAAAGTAGAAATATTTGAGTAATTCTGAAAGTAGAATTTCATGTACATTTCTTAATATTTAACTAGGAATAAAATACCCAGGACAATCAGGAAGACAAAAGGCTTGTAAGGTAGGAGGGACCACCTTGACAAGCATTGGTCCACAGTTGCTGAGGAATTGCAAGGAGCTCACCTATCAACCCTACTTTGCTTAGTTCTCAAATAAATTAATTCCCCTTTTTTCTCCCATCTTCGCAAACTTTTCATAACCATCAAACTACATTTTATGATAAAATAGGCCTAGTTACCAGGGCAGCCAGTAGGAAGCCAATCACATCAAAGAATGGTGCCGAGACTGCAGGAGGTCATGGGCCGGCGGCTCCAGGAGTTTGGCCCCTCTTGGATGTCTAACATACTTTAGAAGACTGGTTGGTCCAGGAACTTTATCACCTGATCCTGGGTGGTAATCGTATAGCATTCTGTCTATAACCAGAGGAAAATCAAATAGGCATTAAGTTAACTAGTAGACTAGAAAAGACAAATGTGCAAATTTTTGTGTGTATGGTAACATGAGTGCACAAAAAGGGTGCGAGGATCACTGTAGAGACTGATGTGTATCGGCCAGGAATTCTTGAACACGTGATTTTTAAAATGGAAAAAGAAAACCCAGAAAAGCACAATATTTTTCAAGATTAGAGATTAAAATCAGTGCATTCCTAAAGACAAAACAGACAACAAATACAAAAATCACCATTTGAGAGTGCAGATCTTGTATTATCTAGTAAGCAGTTGTTAATGGACTGAATGTACAAAGTACAAACAGATGTCACAATGTAAAGGAAAGTTCATGATAGGTTTAGATATATGTCTAGGCAAAGTTCAAAAAGAATTGATACTGATAAAAACTGGTATTGATATTTTTTAGCATGTTAACGATTACAACTATGAAAGAAAATTGCCTTTTATGAATCCTCACTCTAACACTTACTTTTTGTCCCTTGTTTTTAATTGTTCATTTTGAAATGGAACTGATATCAACATTAGTTTTATATTCTGATTATTGTGAGAAATAATATATTGATTTTTAGAATACATTGAATTATTTTATCATATAGTAGACTCCATAAATTTTGGTAATATTTTTGTTGTGATTTTCCTTTTTATTCTTGTGATTTTAGATTCTGAAGAGTCCTCGTCTTACACAGGAGTATTTCAGTTGTATTTGTTTCTGGTTTTGAAGTGATTATACTAAAGGAAAGGGAAAATTTTACATACAAGGAAATGGCTGATAATATCTAAACCTTAAAATGCTACCTCATCATATGGTATGAATAACAATCAAGTACCTTTTCTTCCTGTTACCTGCAAACAGTGGGAATACTGTGTTTTAGGAGAAGTGCCATAATCTTGATATATTTTTGTAATCTAATAGGATGACCTGTAATAACAGTTATATAATATTTTTAAAGGACTATTTTTGTTTCATTTCATCTGCAATCACTGTGTTAGCTAATTAAGTAATTGTACTCATTTATAAATAGCAGCATTTATTAAAACCTAAAAATGTAGGAAGATATTATTATGACAGATATTTTTATATTAAAACAATATATAACCTATACATTGTTTTCCAGAAAGAGAGAGAGCAAGAGATAGAGAAAGGAAGGAAAGAAGGAAGCAAGGAAGGAAGGAAGGAAGGAAGGAAGGAAGGAAGGAAGGAAGGAAAGAAGGAAGGAAGGAAGGAAGGAAGGAAGAAAGAAAGAAAGAAAGAAAGAAAGAAAGAAAGAAAGAAAGAAAGAAAGAAAGAAAGAAAGAAAGAAGGAAGGAAGGAAGGAAGGAAGAAAAGAAAGGAAGAAAAGAAAAGAAAGAAAGAAAGAGAAAGGAAGAAATAGTGAGCCTCACTAGGGGGACATTAGGATAACAAATATCTTTCCTGAAATTAAAACATTGCCTTTAAAATACGTTTCCTCTGTACTATTATGACCTATGCATTGCTGTTGTTGTTTGGTAAGTGTCCACTAACAGCCCCTGTATAGAAGGCTTGGTCACCAGCCTACAGGACCATTGAGAAGTGGTAAAGCCAGAAATGGGGCCTAGTGGAAGGATGTTAGATGCCTTGGGGTAGCCCCTGAAGATCTCTGCTCTTCTTTTCTTTCCTCTTTCTTCTTGGCTGCAATATGGTGGGCAACTTTGGTCAACTATGTGTTCCCTGCCATCACATTCTGCCTCTTCGTAGACCCAGAGCAATGGGAACAACCAACTGATTTAATTTGAAATTTTGAGCCAAAATAAATTTCTCCTCCTTAAATATTGTCTCAGAACATTGCTACAGTAACAGAAAGATGACATCACTACTCCTGAACAAAATGTTTTGTTTTCATTTAAAGTCATATAAAAGGGGGAAATATGTTCAGAATATTACTGGTATTGAGAGTACACTGTAACTGAAATTAGAATATATACTACATAAATTGGAAAAAGCCTTCCTTGCTCCCAAAATGGTGGCTGCTACACAGAAATATTCCACATTACCTCTAACATGAAAACTGTTTTTTGATTATGTAACTCTTCCAAATAATGCAAAAACAACAATAACCATAGAAGTCAGAATATGCCCATGGGAATCAGTAGTGCCATTAGTTTCAATATTGATTTGGTCAAATTTGAAAGCCCTAGTTGTTTACAATTTAGCACTAATGGGATAAAAATATTATTCCAAAAATTGGAGGTTTTAATGCAATGAGAATTGGAAATTGATTATGTCTTACTGATTTAGGAAAACATAAGCCATTTCAGAAGAATTAAATAAAAGCAAACAATAACAGTGTATGATGATAGATATTTCACTATAATTCACTTTACTATAGTTTGTTTTTTAAATTTTCTATATGTATACTAAACATACTGCACACTTCGAATATACACAAGAAAATTATTTTTAAATATCTGATGAAGTATCGATTCTTCTCATTCCACTCATTGGCTATTTCAATATATTGCACTATTGCTCAAAGCTTGGACAAATTTTCCACTAAAACCAATGACAGAAATGTATTCACACACAAACAATTTGTTATTGATAATTTTGTTCCAGCATTTGTACTCATCTTTAGGTCCATGTTCAAATTTAGGGATGCACCTTTGGCTTTCATGTGAGAATTTATATATAAATACTCTATGTATTGGTAGCTCTATGTATTCATAATTTGTAAAAACAAATTATGCTTGAGGGTTGGGTATTTAGCTCAAGTGGTAGAGCACTTGCCTCGCAAGCTAAAGGCCCTGAGTTTGATTCCCAGCACCCCCAAAAAAAAAAATTATACTCATGAAGTGTTGTTGTTAATGATGTTTTCACTGCAATGACCAAATCTGTAGCTGGCATTGTTATGAACTCCAATAGAAGAACTACTCCTTTGACATTCATGTGAGAAACATTAACATGCTACCCAAACAAAGAAATGTCCACACAGGAATGCCATGGTCAGTGGCATCATAGATGCCAGTGGCTTCACCATGAGCTATAATAATTTTGGTTTTTGGATGAGCTACAGTGACTATTAAATGTGACCTATTGACTTAATGAGGGTAAGAAAATTCTGGTAGATTAGTACATTTCTGGATGTCTCTGTGGCTGACCGACATGTAGGCTGGCAAAATGAGGGAGAAGACTCAGTTTTGGATGGCAGCAACACAAAGCCTTGCACCGTGGATGGAATAAAAAGAGAAAAAAGGGAGTGTGCCTGTTTTGAAGAGCTCCAGTCCCTTGAGCATGTGTATCATCTTTGGACTTTGGCCTTGAAGTCTCCAGTTTCTTCCAACTTCCAGCACAGACTTGTTCACTTCCATCTTTTCTGCATATGAAAGTATACATTTGATATTTTTATATATTATGATAAAAATTTTCTATGCTTCTCCAAAAAGTAATCCAACCAGACCAAATTAATCAACAATCACCTAAATTACAAAACCCCTCATTCTCTGACTTGCCAGAACAATGACAGCTATTGTGGCCTCTCCTCCATGTAAGCCTACCTAATAAATCCCCTGGCATAATAATCCATATTTTTTTTTTATCATTTATGTCCCTCTAGTGAATCCTAACTAATACACCTAATGTTAGAGGAATTTCAGTAAATTTAAGACAGTGAGAATTGCACAACATGAGGCACTGAAAAGGGTAGTATTTTTTCGGATAAAGGCAAGGATTACTGTAAATATGATACATCATTTAAATTGCTTTCATATCTCAGGAGGAGAAGTACAAAAGTCCACTGGAGAGATAAATGAATGCTATGTGCAAAAATGTTTTGTGACTTTGACATGAACAAAGGCAAATATAAACATAAGATTTTGAATAAAAGAAACGCATGTGTCCCCAAATGGTAAAGCACATGTTATAATGGTAAAGCACATGTTATAACATGTTCTAAACAAATAGTATATAGACAAAGTCTAACGTGAAGGTTAGTCTAGACAACAAGGAAAAGAAAGATTTTGGAATGGCGGAAAGTGTGTCAGAAATGTACAAGAAAACTTTAACAATTTTATCATAGGAATACAGTCATTCATAACAAAACAAGGTTGTAATTTTTCAGGGGTATTTGACACGCTTCTGCTTTAGAGGCAAGGCAGATATAATGGTTGAATTACAAAACAGAGAGACTACCTACTGGATTATTAAACATTTCTCTGGGAGAAGTAATTACATTTCTAATTAAAATGATTTATTTCTGAACATAAAGACATCACAGTGTAAAATTAAATGCCAACTGTTATAGCTTATTTCACTTAGGGTAAAAAAATAAATATGAAGTTGTTTGTTTTTAGAGTTTTTTGATAATGAATGCTCGATATATCTGTTGTTAAGTTATGATCAACTTTACTGATGTTTACCTGGGTTGGCAGAGTTTGTTCTCCAGTCTTGCCAAGAAAGTCATCCAGGGGAATCCACCTGTACACCAGACTACTGGGTCCTAAAATAACCGATTTCATGTCTTCCAATTTTCAAATAACCTTAAGTAAAGAAAATAGCTTACTCTATGAATCAGAGTTCAACTTACAAAATTATTAAAATTCAGTGGGGTGTTTTTGTCTGTGAAGTATTTTCGGAGAGGTAGATCATAGTATTTTCTGGAGAACCCCACCCCATACCAAAGAGAATTTGCTGATTAGGAAGTCTGGGGACTGGTGTTTTCACTCTTTGTCCTCCTTTGATGAAATATTCATAGTAGTGAATATTTCAGCCATTTAGAGAGTGTTTTTTTCTGTAGAAATTTAAACACAAGGCAAATATTGAAAACTCAACTTTATGAGGCGATTATGAAAACTAATGTTAAATATGATCATGTAAAACACTATTTTGAAGCTATCAGTGTTGTTAAAACTTCATGTTGCTAAGAGATTGATGCAAAATCATAAGTTTGTGTTCCTTGGTTTCATATTTTTAAATAATTCCTCATAAAAAAGACAAAACTATGAAAGTAGTAAAAAAAATCAGGGGGATCCAAGAGTTTATGGGACAAGGATAAATTGATGGAGCACAGACTCTTCAAACAGTGAAACACTTCTATATGAAATTATAGAGTCATGTGTATGTCTTTGAGTATTTTTTTTTTAATCCAGGGAACATACAACACAGAGAGCAATCTGTACTGTATCTACGGGCTTTGGTTGATATTGGTGTGTGATATTTGGTTCATTGATTGTAAACAAATGTACCATGTTACATGTCTAAGTGGGGTAGATATGCATGTGGATGGGCAGAGAATGTCAGAGATCTCTGTACTGTACAATCAGTTTTGTCAGGAATTCAAGCGGCTCTTAAAAGACAAGCCATTTAGACAATCACATCAGATCTGTCCCCAAGATTAAGACTATGTAATTAGACATTGTGTTGATATTTAAATCCATCATACCCAAACGTGACACACCATCTGACCTCATGGCTCCCCTCTAGTTCCTCAATGAAGGGCAAGTTAAGGTTCACCACTCAGTTGCTGATAGTAAGAAACAAATAAAAGACCAATAAAAAGGAAAGATCCATGTAGCCATTCTTTAACTTGTGAAAATATTGACCTCCAGAAAAACACAAACCTGTATTGTTATAAAATCATACCCTTTTACTTAAAATCACAACCATCTGACATATGCTCTTGAAGTGTCTGTTTTGGTTTTTATCTAGATGTTTCCTCAAAGCCTCATGCACTCATAGTTAAGGCTTTTGGAAGTGCCTGGATCATGGGTATATAATACTGGATCAAGCCACTAACTGGTTTAGCCTACCTATGAACGAGGTGATGAACTTAGTGAAGAGGGAAGACCCATGCTGGGTGTAGGGCACCAAACAACAGGCTTGCGCCCTGGATATCATAAAAAGGGAAAGAAGAAGGAACTCTCTCTGCTTCCTGCCTGCCATGGCATAAAATGCTTCTCCTCTGTGTTGTCCCTCTGCTGTGCTGTCCTGCTTTGGAATCAGCCAACTATGGACTGAAATCTCCACAAACCGTAAGCCATAATAAGCTCTTCCCCCTTTAAAATTGTGAGTGTCGAGTATTTTGTTCCAGTAATGAGAGAATAACTAAGACAGTGTCTACTGGGACTTTTGCACGTTCTGTTTTCTTTCTTTGCTACCCAGCTGCCATGAGTTGCACTTTCCTTCACCACATATTTTCACCATGCCATAATGCTTCACTGCAGATGAAAAGGCAACAAGCTCATGCACCATGGTCTAAAACCCCTGAAACCTATTTTCCTGGGCAATCACAGTGGCTCTACTGGGTCGAAAGCTACCCGCTTGCCCTTTCTACATAATAGCTCTCACTCCACAGTTAAGAAAATCAATATGAGGATTCTTTCTGCAGCCAATCATATCTGTTGGAATTATATATGTTGGGACTTGAGAAATATTAACAAATATGATGAAGCACTCAGCCTCTTGTGAGATGGATTTGAGCTAAAGTTCAATAAAGCCATTGTCCTGTTCTACCTAAGTCATTATTCTGACTAAACGCTGTTTTGAGATCCCTGGATTAGTGCGAGGGCTGAGCCAGTGACCAAGTGTTCCCAGTATCCTGATTGTTTTCTTTTACCCACTCTACATTTGAATCATTAAACTGTCGTAAGTAACTTTTAGGGAAACCAAGGCCGAGATTAACGACGTATATCTAATTACTGCAAGAGACTTTAATAACCCTGCTTCCATTTTTTTATACCTATGACCAAGTTTTTCCACATAGACACTTCTCTGATTTAAAAAGAAAATATCTATTTAAGAAAATATACCTCCTACAGGAAATACTTTAGTAATAGTAAATAACTTTTCATAGTATACAAAATAATTTAGTAAGTTTTTGAGCACACACTTTGTGGACATAAAAATTTCATTCTCGATGAAACTCTAAAATTCTAATAATTTTCTAATCTTGTGTCTTCTACTTTCACTTTGTGTCCATATCTTTATGTTCTGTGATGAAAGAAAATTTTCTGTCAATACTTTAGCACTTGCTATTTTTTTATCTTCCTTAACCTTCAAAATTCATGTTAAATTTCATCTTTTTGGGAAAATGTTTTACCAGTATGTTATCTAATGTGATTCTCTAAATTATTATGTTTATTTTGGATTATATGTCCCCTGTTTATTTACATATAAAATGTACTTAATACTGTTAAGATAAATGTAGTACATAACACTAAATAGCAGCAAGACATTTGATAAATTGGCTTTTGCCTACCGTATATACTACAAATTTCCATACGAGCAAAAATAATTTATGTTTTCATTTGAGTACTAATATATTTAGAGATTATTATGCAATATAACATCCAAAAAATGCATATACAAGTATGAATAAAAATGATTATATTTTCAGAGTACTACAGAGCCAAATCAATACACTTGCTATATTTTAATAATGCAGAACTATCAACATCCATTATACTTATTGGAATAACTGAATTAAGCTCAGATGGCACCATGCTGAATTGAAGAGCCAATTTGCAAAATGCTGGGTCAGAAAATTGGTAGTTGAAGTTGTGCATCTCAACTCAAGTCACTAGAATATCTGATATACAAAGAAGAAGAAAAAACAACTTTTGGACAGCAAAAGATTAGGCATGGGGTTTTATCCCATTCAAAATTCAGAGAAATAAATATGCATTGCTATAATGATGTTAAATTTTTACAAGAAGTACTTCCTTTTCTTAACTTTATTTTCTCATACTTTCTTAAAGCGCCTTAAATTGTGTTCCTAAAACAGTCAAGCCCTGTGGGTTCTTCTATATTTCTGTTCTTTCCAGTGCCTCAGGACGGCATTAGAGAAATCCATGTCCTTTACCGGCCCAAGATTTTGTCAACTACACTGAGGCAAACTGCTTGCAGGGCTGTTTTCAAGCTTTGTTGTGCAGGGCTTGAAAACAGCTGTGCCGGCGACAAACCCCTGGCTGCGGCTGCGTCTCAAGGGTCCACTTGTGGAAAACAGGCGCTTTGAGGATAATGTTAACCTAATTAAGGTTTCTGGAGTTTTGAGACCCACTATCACCTGAAATTAATGTACCGAATTTTAAAGTTTTAAAAACACTAATCTACATTTAAGTAACCCATTAATATTTGTGCCATACAAAGTGAATTTTTTTTTAAATACGGGAACTGTCCCTGTTTCTAGCAACCGTTTAAAGAAAGCACATGAAAAGAGAATTTCTAGCACATAAAATCCTATTCTCTGACTGTTTCTGCCCATGATATAACGATAACGCAGAGCATAAAATTAGCTATTTATATACAAGGAAACACTTTCAAACATACATACTGAATTAATGTAATTCAGAAGAGAGTATATTGCGGGAACCCAGACAGTAATGTTAAGTACATAATGCTGCAAAATTTTTGTAACGTGTCTTTTCACTCCAATATGGACAGGGATTTCCCTTCTTTCTTAGCTGAATTCATTCTTTTGGATTTAATGATGGTCTTGTTATGTCGGCATGTAAATTCTTCAGGAAATTTCAGTTTCCAAATTTTGTGCACACTTCCTTCTTTCTGTCTGATGGTATACAGTCAGATGACCATCTGTGTGCCTGAGGCTGCTCCTCAGCTGCGAAGTTCCATGGAGCCCTTCTACTGGGCACCGGTGCGGGTGGCTTCTCAATCTGCACAACGAAGTGGTGTCCGGGCAGAGATTGGCCTGTACAAGAGACGGCACATTCTAGGCTGGCAGGAAGAACCACCCAGTTGCAACGAACAACATAACCATATAATTGCAGAAGATTTTTTTTTTT
>PVJO010034598.1:0-10577 GCA_004026905.1 Hystrix cristata | reverse complement strand
GAGCCTCTTGCTCCTCATGCTAGATACATGAGAAACAGCAGACAGGCCGTAACAGTTCAGAAAAAAACTTCATAATTTAAGAATCAAAGCTGGTTCTCCCTTTGGTTTTTCAATACACTAAGTGGCAGAATGGCTACAGTTGTAGGTAAAAGCTTCTTTGAGTATAATCAATGGTAACATCAACTACTTAATTACATAGACGACTACATTTGTCAAAACCCAAAGACATGCATGCCTCCCAAAACAGTGTATTTTCCTATGTATAAATTATAAAATAAAATAAAAATAAATATGATGAATAAATTATTGAAAGTAAATTTTAAAAATGTGTCAGTAGTGTAATCTCAGCATTCTAGGAGGCTGAGGCAGGAGGATCTCAAGTTGCCAGCCCAGGCTACTTAGTAACTTAGTAGAGCCTGTCTCAAAATAATAAGTAGGGCTGAGTCCTGGGTTCAAGCCCCAGTACCAAAATATAAAACAAAACTATCAACGACCTATTTTTATATTAATAAGCATAAGTTCTATCAGCTGAGACTTAGGTTCTGTCCAGTAACTTGGTTTCTGAGGAAATGAAGGCCTTTTCTGACTTAGGCATTTATGGAACTGTAAAACTAGAAAGGTCCTGGTAGGCCTTCATTTTACAGTGCATGAAACTGAGCTCAGGTTCTTGGGCAGAACCAGGTCACGTCCCTGGCCAGGTAGCACCAGGACAGAGCTCAGGTCTCCTCACTCCCAGGCTGTGACCTACTGTCCACAGCGATCCCCCAAGGTGACATGGACCCCACCTACCTGCTCCATGGAGACCAGACAATAGCAAAGCACAGGAACGCATCTAAGACACCAAAAACTCCAAAGCACTTTCCCTAGTGTGAGGTCAAGTGATTTTACTTTATGATGGAAGTTTGGGGTAAACATCCAATTTGGTTATAAATGGAATTTTGCTTCAATCTACAAAAACTTCTGCATTGGAAAAAAAAAAAGTCCTGTTACAGCCGATGTTTCTCAGGCACCAATTCTGCTCTTCTGGTGAGTGGCTGAGTTACTGAAGACAGCTGTGTCCATTGTTTGTGCATATTACAGATGATGAAAACCTGAACACAAGCCCCAAATTCTCCCGAGTCCCTTCCCGCTTCTCGTTCTCAGACTGAAACAGAAAAGAAAAGCATTTCCCACAACATCGAGAAGGGTCACACCTGGAGTCGGCAGTCACAGTCATAAACTCAGAAGAGTACAGAAAGAGCCCTAATGTCAACACAAAACAACATGCAAAAGACAGTAGAAACTTGTTGCATCAAATTAAAAAGCACGAAAACATTAAGATATGCGTCAGTATGCTTGATGTAGTGAGTTTCATATTCATTTTGAAATTAAAAAGTAACTTTCCTATTATGGAATTTTAGTTCTTAAATTATGATCAAAAGATACTCCCTCATAATGAATACCTGTGTTATCTCTTCCTGCATTATAAATTTAACATAATATGACCAAAAATGAAACAGGTACTTCCCACTGCCCACTCTACCTAAGAGCATGTCATGGACAAATGCCGACCTTACATTCTGTTCGTCTTGAATACTAATGTTTTCTTTTGATTAATTCCAATAATGTCCAGAGGTTTAAAAATCGTCACATAGCTTTAGGATTTAACATCCGGAACACAAAATTGTTCATCAGGATCACAGTCACACTGACTGACTCTGTCATGTGTACATTACGGTTTAGATCTAGAATGTCCCCCAAAGTCTCGTGTGTTCGCACATGAAGCTTTGGAGATGGGATTGTGTAGTTGGAGCCAGCCAACTATGCATTGAAACCAGGAGCCCAAATAAGCCACTCCTCCTTTAGGATGCAGGTGTCAGGCATTTTGTTCCAGGAAAGTGGCTGAGGCAGTGTGTCACAGAGAACAGAGGCGCCAGGGTGAGCACATGCTCCTTAGAAGTACATGTCTGACACTGCAGGGAACTTCTAGTCATTTTATATTTCACAGAGCTCCTCCTGTGAAGGTTCTCCCACATTCCGGAGGCCTCTCCCCTCTCCAAACATTCCAAGCACAGCATTCCAAGCCACCTCTTTTGGACTACATCTAGAAAGCTTAGGTGGCTTTCACAAGGACGGCTCACTACTCCAGCTTGGTGAGGACGCAGAGATGGGCTGTAAGCAGAGGGCAGGACGCACCCCTTCTCCTTGTGTTGTGGTCCCCCACACCGAGCCTTAGGGGAGGACCTGGGCTCCTGACACCCAAGCACATCCCGCTTATACACCAAACAAGCTCAACTGTTTAAAATTCTACTCAGGGAATGGTGGTAATTGAAGCCATTCATGAAACCACAAAAGCACTGCCTGGTTCCAAACTGACCATTTGAATGACATTTAAAATGTGCCAAAATGTGTAATCAATTCACTGAAAAGACATTTCCTGAATATCTAGTGCATGCAGAACTCTGGGAAGGCTCCTCAGGGGCGACCAAGGCCCATGAGAATGGATCACAGCGCCCTACTAACCTGAAGCTGCAGAGCCACTGAGGGGAGCAAATGAGGGGCAGTGTAGGAGGACCAGACGGGAAATCAGGGATGGGGAGGAAATGAAGAGCAAGGGGATAATGAGCAAAGGGTGGGAGGGGCCAGGAGGCAGAATAGGGAAGGGACAGGAGGGCAGCAGGTCCTTGGCATCAATTAAAAAAGAAAAAGATATCAAATTCTCTGGAGAGAAAAATCAAGCAGATATAGACATGTTCTAAGACATTAATACTGTATTTAAGCTATTTTACTGACAATAGGATGACTTTCCTGTTTTCTCTCTTCCTCCCACACCTCCAGCACTTGCCAGTTACAAGGCTTCGGGACAATGGCTCATCCTGGAGTCTAAGCTCACGTGCACCTATGTTCTCCATGGTGCTACTTTGAAGTCTTTTTTTTTTTTTTTTTTTTTTTTTTAATTCTTCAGGTTGGAATCTCTTCCTCTCCACATTGGTCATGCAACCTTCATCTAACCATGATCACTGAAAGAAAAAGTGAATACTAGCTTGTGGCTGTCAAGATTGAAATCAAGACACAAGCAAGAAGGCAGAAACTTTAGATCAGGTAACTCATCTCCCAGGACACAGGCACATACTCGAGTCAAGACTGCAAGATGATTAGTCATTTGGTCAAATGTGGCCTGTTTCAAGCACACAGATGCCATACTCAAAGGTGTGAGGTGGGAAGTGCCTGTCCATGAGGAGCTCAAAATCCAACACACAGAACGAGACCCCAGGAGAGAGAGGAAGGGAGGGAGAACCCAAACGGAGGTCGGGCTTGGACAGTGTTACAGTTTGTGTGGACATCCCGCAAAGCCTCCTGCAGTCACAGGTGGGGCTTTGTAGAAGTGGCTGGATCTAGGGTGTGATGCTGGAATGAAGGGTCTACGTGACTGATGCGGCAGGCTCTGGGTGCGGGCAACGGGAAGGCCCAGCCTGGGTCTGAGTGCTGTCTTCCCTGACAGCATGCAGCCAGCATAGACTACAAGGGACAGAAAGAGGGCTGCTGTCACCACTGCTGCTCCTGCTGCTGCTTCACTGCTTTGCTGCCTCCTGCCTGCTGTAACTGCTTCTCCTGGGCAATGCCCTCTGCCTGCCGCCCTGCCTAGGAGCCAGCCGACTACGGACTGAGGCCTCCACAAACTGTGAGCCAAAATAAACCTTTCCTCACTTAACTTTGGGGGCTGGGTATTTTGTCTCAGCAACAAAAAGAGTAACTAAAACGGACAGTCATGAGCAAGAGGGCAAGACAGAAGGCTGGGGGAAAGAGAAGGGGCATGTGCAGAGCTGAGCCATGACCAACCAAAGGGTGGGGGTAGAGAGACTCGAAAGGTGACGTCATACCTGTCCCAGGCAAGTGCCCGGGGTGCCCCTCAACATGAAAGAGCTAGAGAGAGAAGAGAAGCTAAACCAGGAAAAGTCTCGGAAGAATTAACTTCGGGAGCTTCCAATGCTGACTCATGTTTCTCCTTGTTGACGGATTCAGATTCGGAGTGGAGGAGTGAAGACGGGAAGGAGACTGGGACTTTGGCAAACTCTGCCACGGTCCGCTGTGCAGTAGCTCTCGATGGAAAAACTGCAAGCAAAGAATTCTTCAGTTTTAAAACACATCCTAATATATTACTAAAGGATCATACACTTCATTCGCACATCAGCTTCAATACAACTTTAGCCACCAACAGAACAATGAGAAGGAAGACAATCTGCAGAAGAAACACAAATGACTCATAAACATAGATAGATAATATACTCTTCAGAAGTCAGATCTCAGTGAAAACAAGATTCCTGGATATAAAACAGTTTTGATGCAGGAAGATCTGCACCTATATATTTCTGAGTGTGGTATAAATTAATATATCTCTTATTTAAAGTGCTTCAGTGACACATGTATATAATTTAAAATGTTCATATCCTTAACCCATCAGTTATACTTGTACGAATTTAATCTAAGGAATTAATAAGAGAAGCAAAGAAAGATACTCATTTTCAAAGATGTTTGTCACAATATTCATAACAATGCAAACTAACAACACTGATTTTAAATATCAGAAAATGACTAAATAGTGGTATGTTGATGGACTACTATGAAGCTAGTGAGATTATTTTCAATAATTTTTAATGAAATGGAGATATACTCACAATCCAGATTATCAATTACCCAAAATACTTGGGACCAGAAGTGTTTCATAGTTTGGACTTTTTTAGATTTTAGGCTCTATTTGCATTGACTACCAGCTGAGCATCCCCAATCCAAAATCTGAAATGTTCTCAAATTTGAAATTTTTTGAGCGCCACATTCAAAAATTTTGGATTCTGGAGCATTTTGAATTTTCAGATTAAGGATGTCCAAGTCATAATGTTAAATGAAAACAACAAGGATGGAAAATAACTGCATAAAGAATATGATATTTTCTAGTTATAACTATATGCAAATAGAAGAAGTTGGAAGTCAATATATTAAATCGTAATAACAGGGACTATCTTTAAGTTAGATTATTTTTCAAATATCTGAGGTTCTTATAATTGTCATAGATTATCTATGGCACAGAAATGTTTCATTGTGGTTTGATCAGGGTTTTCCTCTAATAAAAACAACCCCTTAATATACCACCATTGCGTGGGGTGAGAAAGTCCAGTGCCCCTCACGGCAGTGTTCAGCGCCTGAGGCGGCGTCTGCCACACAGCGGACACCCCATCACTGCTAAGTTACTAAGCAACTGGGTGGCGCAGGGATTCATGGGAAGGTGAAGGAGGGACGGACAGGTAAGCGAAAAATTCTTCAGAGTTTAGTAAAATGTGTATCTCCCCCTGAATTTTTAGGAGGTGAATATGATTCATTATGAGAGTGACTTTAAAGAGGAAAATTTTAACAAGAAGGTAACAAAAACAGAAGGAATAGTCTTTGCTAGGACCCCCCAGTGGATGAGACAACTAACCGAGTTCATTGTTCCACCAAGGCGCAGGGCCTACCCCAAACTCTGCTCAGATTTCTAAAGCACCGCTCCTTGGGCTGGTAATAGACAGAGACTATTAAAACGCAGTGACACGATGCTGCCTTCCCTCTACCAAGGTGAACCCCTGGGACGCACGTCCACCTCCCCGTGAAGTCTCGGAGGAGGGCTCCCCACAATGACGCTGAGACCCTGCGTGGACAGTTACAAGGCCCCGTCGGATAAGCATTTCTCTCACTCCATCTCTGCAAGCAGAGGCGGCGAGGGCGGTTCCTCCCCAGAAATGATCACACTGTCCCTGTGTACTCATAGCTACTTGGCGAAGAGAAGCACTGTGGATCCTAGCGTCTCCCTTCTCCAGCGGATGTGCGGGTAGCAGATACGTGTTCTTCATCCACTTTGGCACGGCTGTGACCTGCACTCAGGCTGCATGCTGAGGCGGAAATCTGGTCAGAGTTTAAACTTCCTTAGACTGAACTCTGGAGAGAGGAGTGTAAGGCATTTTTTTATTCATGTCTTTTGCATAAGACTTGGGGTTCTGTCTGAGTGCTCACATCACTATTACTTCTCCCTGAAATGTCTGGTTGCTCTACGTTTCACAGACCCATTCCTAGTTCCAAATGTCCACAAGTGATTGTGATTGTATCTCAAAGTTACACTGGCTGGGAGGGGATAGGGGAAGAAATGATACATGGCTTTATAATCAGGCAATTCAGGTTTCCTATTCTCATTAGCTCTTTGAGCTTAGGTGAGCTATTAAACTCAGAATTTTATTTTCTTCATTAAAAAAAAAAAGAAAGAAGCCAACACCTCCTAGGTTGTGTAACAATTGCGAAAATTAATATTAAACTACTCTATGTACCTGGCACAGAGTAGCATTTACTATCGATAATTTTGCTGTAAATAAATCATTTGCAGGTCTCTTTTCAAACATTTGTATAAATGTTCAAATTTCATATAAGAAACTTCCTTCCTACTTTCCCTTTCGGGTTATTATTAAGCTGGTGATTCCCTTCATAGAAAAATAATTTTACAGGATGCTCTGGCTATAAATTATACAAAGAAATAGGCATAAGGCATGTTACAAGCTACAAAAACAAGACCTATATGAGGATTAAAATTCAGGCTGTCCTGGAGATGCATAAGATAGGGACGAGATAGGGTTTAAAATATAGAATAGTTATTCCCAAGGTTTTTAACATCCAAAAGAAAACCATTAAGTCCTTGTTGGTTGCAGGAACTGCTGAGAGTACTGAACCTGCAGAGAGTACTGCCTGGTAAGACAACTCAGCCGGGCTCAGGCACTCTCAGGACATGGCAGGAAGCCCTCACTGCCTCTACTGATGTTAAAGTGGTGTAGCACAGGGCTTGCCTGATGCAAATCACAATCCACCTTAAGGTTATTCCCTCAAAACTCCTAATTATCCCCTTTCCTCCTAAGATGCTGCTAAGCCTCCATCAAAGTCATGATCAAGAACCACGGTGGGCAAATAACCTGGTTTTCCCTTAACAAACATGGCATTTGGGTGGTACTTCTGAGAAGCCAGAATTCAACACCTGGCAGCAACATCTGCACCTTTATAGATTCACCTAATAAGCAGACCTTCCAGCTGGGTCCCAAGCGCACAGTGTAAGCATACCTACTTAGCTCCGTCCCAACAGCAAACACCACGTCCACAACCTTGGGGTCCAGCAAAACACGCATGCAACGCTGGCCACTTTCCTAGGCAAGGGGGAGACCCTGGCTAGTGCCAAGGGCTATCCAGCCCCGGAGGAAAACACTGGCTGTTCTCAACTGACTTTTCAAAACAAAGGCCTTTCTGTCCTCGGGATGATGGGAGACACGCAGTGCAGAAGGGACACTGTGGCAATGACTCCAGGATTTCAAGCCGGTTTGGAAAACACCTCTGAGGCTTTCTGGCCTATGCAAGTTAGATAAATGGCCCATATTGATCTAATTCACTCAGTAATTGCTCAATTCTCCCATGTATTGCCCAGATGTGGCTGAATCTCTCTCCACAGACAGGGAAGTTATGACAGTTGAGGGCTAAAATGCATCAAATGGCACTAATTACTCCAAGTAAGGCAGAGGCCATGGAGACGGCTCAGGTGTTGAGGGTCCCAAGTCCCCACTGTGGGATGGGGGGCAGCATGGCTGGGAATGGGCCATCTGGACTGGACGGCATCATGTGACCACGGGAATGAGAGGGGTCCCTCTGCTTCCCATTATAGGGGTGTGATCTGAGATGTGGCAGGGTACAGACAAGTGCCCCTCACACTCCAGGGCACAGCCAGCTCTGAGGGCAGAGGACATAATCTTCCTCAAAAGCTCTGCCACAGCCAGTGGCCCAGTGTGACAGCAGCTAGACGAGACTGCCTGCCTTCCCAAGCGCCTCTGTGGCCACCTGCATCTCTCCTTTCCCTGCCGAACTTTTTGGGATGAAAAATGTTCGTGGGGTGGGGGCAGGGACAGAGGCAATGGGGGAAGAATGGAAAATAAAGTGAGTATGCACATATTCATGAACTTAGCAGTTATCCCAAATACCCATTATAGGCCAAGCACTGCAAATTCAAGGCTGCCATTTTACCCTGGCAGGGTTAAATAACATCATCAATTAACTATATACTTTACAAAAGCTAGGACAGAGGATTTTGCATACTCCCAAAACAAAGAAAAGATGAATGGCTGGGACAGAGATGCCAATTACCCCATCAGACCATTACACATTGCATACATGCATCAAACTGTCACACTGTGGTCCATAAGTATGCAGTTACTATGCATCAATTAAAAGTAAAAATACTTAAAAATCATCACAAATGAAAATATCAAATTAGAAATCATTGTAGATGTCTGGGAAATAAAGCATAGGGTGCTACAAAAGGGTTTACAACAGGAAGCGAGCTGGCCTCAGGACTGCAGAAGGAATCCTGGGGCTTCCGATGGCAGCAGGAGCCCACCCCTTCAGGACGGGGCAATGGGGAAGAAGAGAAAGGAGAGAAAAAGGGAAAATCCTTGTAGGGAAAGGCCATAGGGGATTAGACCAGTGCTCCCCAAGCTTCGTTTGGCAAAGGAATCCTCGAGGGACTTTGTTAGACCAGACCCCGGTCCCCCAGCCTGCAAAGACAGACCCTCAACTTTGGCCAAGCTCCCAGGTGGGGCCCAGCTGTAGGTGGGAGCCACACTTGGTCTAGTGAGGAGCTGAGGACCCATCCACCGCAGAGAAAGCAGGGCAGGGCAGGACAGGGACAGGTCAGAGAGGTGGACAGGGCTGGGCTGTGCCACATCAGGCAGGACGTCTAGGGGATGCAGGCAAGGAGGAAGGGAAGCCACACTGTTAGGTTGATCCACCTCAGATGCCCGAGAGGGCTGGTTGCTGGTTTTTCAAAAGAACCCCCCCGCACTAGAGTCCTCAATTAGGTCCGTCAGGCCAACTTACCCAGGGGCGTTACCCACCACCCAATCACCCCATGCAGAAAGGACCAATCCTAAATGCACACTTTCAAGCCTCCAACTTCACGTCACGAAGGGGGGGGGCGGCTAAGGGATAAAAGGGAACACTCACTCGGGTGAGAGCTGTAACACTTTAATAAAGCTTTCTCCCACGGTGAGCGTCGTCAGCCTTTTCCCTTCTCCCTCCCTCTGCATAAACCTAACACACATCATCCTCCGTGTCCTTTGTTCTCTCCAAATACCCTTCCTGGGCCTCTGATTTTTCCTGGGAGACAGCGCTTTGCCGTCACATGTGAGAGCAAAGGTGTTTATGGACTTCGGGGCTTCTAAGAGCCCATAAAGCACAGCTCCTTCATCATGGGCAGCCCATTAACAAACCAGTTTTTTTGGTAAAAATTCATGGAACGTAATAAGCCTTTGTCAGCAAAAGATCTTGGCAGGTTAATTTGGAGGGTTTTACAGACTTAGGACTTGCCACTCTTTCAAGAGTTCCACTCCCTTCAGTAAGCAATTTCCAAGATTGCTGAGCCCAAAGGGTTCCTAAAGTAGTTTGGTAAAAAGAAAAAAGAACACAATACTGGGTGTGACAAGTGTCTGTAATCCTAGCACTCTGACAGGCAGGATGATCACGAGTTGGATCCCAGACTGGGCAACTTAGCAACTTTAGGCGATCCTGTCTCAAAATTAAAGATAGCAGAGGACTGGAGATGTAGCTCATTGTAAAGGTCAGTGTACACACACACAGACAACACACATACACACACACCCCCCTCACATTGGCACTTTCATCTTTACTCTGAAAACCTTAAAACTGGTTTTACAGAAATGCCTGAGCCAAATCCCACTGTCTTGACCCCTGGAAATCGGACTGAACAATGGCACACCTAACTGCTGGACAGTTAAGGGGACCACATAAGGGCGAGTTTAAACTGAAAGAGGGATGAAGTCTGCTTTAACCGATGCTCTGTGTGCTTTGAAAAAGTGTTCTCTGCTTCTGACTTTGCAAAGAATGGTCTTTCATTTTAAACCATTACAGCGCTCGCTCACCCTGAACACGCGATCCAGATGGCTCTAAGGAACAGCAGAAGGCCCAAGAGTTACCACATGGCAGAAGAAATCCTCCTGGCTCTTTTATTTCTAGAATGTGTAAATGGGAATGATGCGGTTTAACAAGTGATAACAAGGCGCTGCGTCTCCCGAATGAGTCCCCGTGATACTCACACTCAACATGGCAGACACTGTGCTGCCGGCCTGGGCAGGAGCAGGAGGCTGTGGGATCCTCCCCAGCTCTCTCCAGGTCAGCATGTCCACAGCCGTCTGGAACGCTGTGCGCCGACCCGACTAAACTCGGGACGTGCAATCACGTGTAAGCCATTTGTGTCATCAGCTAAGGCAGCGTCTCAATAAGACAAAGTGGCTTTCTGGTGTGTCGCCTCTCTGTCAGCACCTCACAAAAAAACTCAGCTAGATGGATTTTCACAAATGCGGAGAGTTTTGTACAGAAGAGGGTTGGATTTAAAAACACAAGCCACATGGCACTGACAATATTTACCTGGGAGCAGGGGACACTGGAGGAGTCGGGATCCCTATGGATGGATAAGGTACAAGAGGGACAATGCCCACATGTGACGCTACCACCTGCAGCAGGCTAGAGAT
>PVJO010034597.1:0-10775 GCA_004026905.1 Hystrix cristata | reverse complement strand
TTTTTTTTTTTGATTGCAGCTTTTATTTTCATACAAAAAATAGACTTTAAGTAGACTCCAAAAATAATCTGACACTATAAATGAAGAAAGGTTTTAAGTTAAGGACATTTTTTTTCTTTGGAAATAGACTTTAACAGTATAGATTAAAATAATGCAGTTCGAAACAGCACTGGCTTTATTAAATTCCAATATTTAAAAAAAGCCACTTAGATCCCTGGTTTAAATTATATACAACTATTTCCATATATACAAGTGACTTACAAAAAAGTTCGCATGAATGGTACAGACAGTGAACTACTGTGGACTTGCAGTATATTCACTATCTTGCTACAAACCCAGTGGCATTTCCATTAGGAAGTTACTGAGGTAGTGGAGGAGGAATTTCCTCAGATGTATTCATGTGAGACAGTATTCCTCTTCTTGGCTGAACCATTCTTTGCTTGTGAGCAGAAAGCTGTTGACATCAGGGTTCAGAAGAAACCCAGAATAGCAAAAGCAGTACTGGGCAAGTAAGACCAAAGCAAGTGGCATAGCAATACCAGACTTCAAACTATACTACAAAGTAACAGTAATAAAAATGGCAAGAAACAAAAACAGACACGTGGACCAATATAACAGAATCAAGGACACAGAAACGTTCCCAGACATATTCAAATATATGATCTGGGACAAAGGGTTCAAAAACATATGCTGGAGGAAAGATAGCCTATTCAACAAATGGTGTTGAGAAAACTGGCTATCCATTTGTAGAAGAATGAGACTGGACCCATATTTCTCATCATACACTAAATTAAAATCTAAATGGATCAAAGATCTAAACATTAAAACATTAAATCTTCTGGAAGACAAAACAGGTAAAACACTTGAAGACATAGGTGTAGGAAAGGATTTTCTAAAAAGAACTTCAACTGTACATGAAATAGCAACAAGAATCAACAAATGGGATTATATCAGACTAAAGAGCTTCTGTACAGCAAAACAGTCAATCAGTAGAGTGAAGAGAAAACCTACAGAATGGGGAAAAAATCTTTGCCAGCTACCTCAGACAGAGGACTAATATTTAGAATATATAAAGAACTAAAAAAAAAAAATTAAACCACGTAAAATTAATAACCCAGTCAAGAAATGGGCTACAGAAATGAACAGACACCTCACAGTGGAAGAAATACAAATGGCCAACAAATGTATGAAAAAATGTTCAAAATCTTTAGCCATTAGAGAATACAAATTAAAACAACACTGTGACTCCATCTTACCCTGGAGAGAATGGCAACCTTAGGAAATCAAACAATAACAAATGCTTGCATGGCTTCTGGAAAAAGGAATTGCTGGTGAGAATCAAACTAGTACAACCATTATGGAAATCAGTATGGAGATTTCTCAAAAGCCTGAAGGGAGAAATTCCATACAACCCAGCCACTGCCCTACTAGGTATCTTCCCCAAAGAGCTGAAGACATCATACTAGAGATACTTGCAAACCCATGTTTATAGCAGCACAATTTGTAATAGTTAAATTCTGGAAGCAGCTTGTATACCCATCAACAGATAACTGTATAAACAAAATGTGGTGTCTGTATATAATGGAATACTGCTCAGCTATAAAGAAAGACAAATTAGAGTCATTTATGGGTAAATGGATGGATCTGGAAAACATAATGCCGTGTGAAATAAACCAGACTCACAAGCTTGAATACTGTATGATATCCATCATCTGAGTGAGGCGAAATATAAACAAAGAAAATGATAAAAGATGGATACAAAAAGACAAGAGGACAGATCTTACCCAACAAGCAAAGGGTCCAAGGGAACAAGAAGAGGGTAAAGGGGAGGGGAATGAGAATTCAGGGGAATAAAGATATCCTAAACCCAAGAACCTAATAACCCAAATTTAAAACAGTAACACGTATACTATGTACTACAGTTAACTTCATGTAGTTGCGACTTAATACTGCATCTATGTGGTTGTTTACATTGCTTGTTGTTATATGCAAATGGCACGATGTATTATGGTCTGTAAGTCTGTGTAACTGGTCTGTAAGTTTGTGTAATTCTGGATCAATTTTAATTAAAAAAGTAGTTTTAATGTTAATTTTTTATAAAGTATTACGAATTTTCATTTCTCCCACCAAAACCCATGTAAGTTCACATATATAAAAAATTCTCTTCTTCCTCCTACCCTATTGCATTCAGCTTTCCACTATCCTTATATTGTCCTGATAGCATTTATATTTTATGAAAAGCCTTCTACACCTGCTCCCTCATTTACCACTACAGTTTTGCTTTTTACATAGAAATTTCTCCAAGAGTCCTGGTTACTCAAGGGCTCCAATTCTTTCTCTCATTTTCTCTTGAGCAAATTCCAGTCAGATCACAGCCTTGCCATTCACAGAGACAATCTGCTGTGTCCAACACTTTGCGCTTTGCTTGACTTGATGGTCAAGTCTCAGTCATCGTATTACCTGCTCTATGAACACAGGATATAAGGAATCATTCTCCCTTTTTGCTGTATTCTGAATTATACAGAAAAGTACTTAAAACATATACTTAAAATTTAACTAGTAACAACCAAATATACCCAGTTAAGGAAAAAGAACACTGCCAGGACTCCAAAGGTCTCCTTGTGCATCTCTAATCATAAACTCACTTATCCCATCATTCTTGCCACTTTCTGAAGCAATTCTGGAAGTCTTTTTTGATGTCTTTAGTTGTACTATTTGACTGCCTCGATGTCCTAATCCAGTCAAAATGCTTACCCTTTCATCGGCATTTTGACTTTGGGGGAAAGCCAGAAGTTGCACAGCACCAATTCTAGTGAATAAGTAGATGAACACACAACATAATGTTTTCACAAGTCTGCCTCGCCATTAGATGGCACTTGGCAGCAGTATGTACTGTATTTTTGATCATACCTCATAAGGTCACTCACGAAAGATGACTTCCAGCACGACTTCATAAAGTGGCAAGACTTACGGGATAAGCAAGTCTGAAGCAAAGGGGAGTATTTTGAGGGGAATTAATGGCAATGTCTCTTACTATAGCAAATTTTAAATTTTAAATATGCACCATGTATTTCAATCACACATTATATTTAACATGCAGCTGCCTTATGAGATTAAACATTCTTTGCCATATATTTAGTGGCTGCTATATTTTGAATATGGTTTGTCCCTACTTTGTGTTGAGTCTTGGTCTAGAATGTAACAGTATTGAGAGGTGCTGGGATCTAAAGGGGCAACTAAATCACAGACTCTCCACCTGCAGGAAGGGGGTAATGTAGTTCCTGTAAGAAGGGTTAGTTATGAGTGGACTATTAAAAAGTGAGCCTGACACCTTCCCACTTTTTACTCCATGAGCAACAGAAAATGTACTGAACACTAGCCACATAAATTTCCTGTTATGAAATGGCTGTTCAAAACTTATTACTTTGTGTGTGTGTGTGTGTGTGTGTGTGTGTGTGTACAGTACTGGGGTTTGAGCCCAGGGCCTTTTCAGTAAGCTACATCCCTAGCACCTATTAAGCACCCCAGTCACCTTTTTATTTTCTAGAGAGTCTTGCTAAGTTGTCCATGCTGGAGTTGAATTTGAGATCCTCCTGCCTGAGCCTCCCAGAGTGCTTGTATTAAAGACATGTGCCATCATGCCTGATTGTCTGTCTTTTAACTGATTTGTTGTTCTTCATGTTCTAGAAACTACAGTACATCCTCAAAGTAACCAACAGTTTATAAAATGAACTATTATTTTATCCCCCAAGAAAGAAAAAAAATAGGCAATTATGATTGAAAGATTCCATGTATTATGTGTCCCAATTGTATAGATGTAAAATTGTTTTAGTATTGATGAAGTACTGTAGTCCTTTGTAGATATATGTGTTGCATATGGGATATTTCTGTAAAGTGCAATTTCTTGGAACAGCATTTTCTATAATTCAACAAAAACAACAGCAATTATAAAGAAAACAAAGTCAGGGTTGGCCTTTCAAAACCTACTGCAACTCTGTAAACGTAACACTAACAAACCTTAAAAAAACTAAGTAAAAATACTAATATAGTTTAAAATGTGTGTTAAGTTCCTAATAAAAATACTACAGTAAACAAAATACTTTGTCTTTACAAATGAAAATGTAGTTTCACAGAAAGGGGTATAAAAGAAAGGCTGAGGCTACTGAATAATAAAGACAAGGCAAACTGCAATGTACAACTTTAACACTGAGCACACGGTTAAACTAAGAGAGGCCACACTACAGTGAGTACTATCATTTTCTTCCTCAGCTGTAACATTCAGCTGTGTTTCATTTCCTTTGTTTACTTGCTTCTAGTTTATGATACAAAATACTAGTTTGCTGAGGAAAAAGGTGTTGAAAACTAACATAACCTCAGTTTAGTGGACACTGTTCTCTAACTTGTTTACCAAATATCTATGAAATCATTTGCATTACAGAGACAATTGTTGTAGCAGAACAGACAGTATCTTCTCCTGTTCTGAATTTACTTTTGCCTTCTTAAATAAAAATCATCTTTGGTAATAGACATTCTTATTTTAATGTAGTCAATTTTATTAATCCTTTCCTTTACAGCTGATTTTTTTTGTGTCTAGTTAGGAAATCCTTCCCAAGGAGATATTCTATATTCTTTTTAAAAAAGTATTGCACCTTTGCCCTTTACATCTAGGACTTTAATAATGAAATTAAAATAGATTTGGAGGGGAGGAATTGATGAGAGAGAGCAGCCCCATTTTCTTTTTTTCTTCCAAGTGATACCTCAACAGGATTTTTAAAGTCAGTCATTACCCCTTGATCAGTCACACTATTTCTGTCATAGGAACATCCATAAAAGAGAAGGTATGTTACAAGGCTACTACATACATTCTTTATTGCAGTGTTTTCATTATTCTGTTTTCATGATAAACCTTGATGTAGAGTATAATAAGTTTGTTTTTTTTCTCTTCATATCCTTTTCCTATAAATACCAGAATCAAGCAAACAAAAGGAAAAAAAGGTGAAATTAGATTTGTTAATCAAATTAAGAAGTACTATTTTTACCATACTGAATCTTTAAAGTTTTATTTTCTAATTGTTGATGGTATGAAATACTTATGAAGATTTATTTGGTCACTTTTTGGGATGTTATTTAACTACAACAAAATATACTAATTCTAATAGTACAATTCATGAATTTTGTAAAAACCCCACCCAAAATTTCCCTAGCCCCTCCATAGTCTCATCTCCCATGAAAACCACAGACCTAAGTCATTATAGTTTTGCCTGTAATAGAACCTCGTGTAAGTGGAATAATACCACAATGATACCAGTAGTCACGTCTGTTGTCTTTAACTTAGCTTGATGTGTCTAATATTTACCTATGCTGACCCAATTTCTTTTTTATATATGAGATCACATCACCTGTGAAAAGAAATCATTTCCAAGTTGGATGGCTTCTATTTCTTTTTCTTGTCTGATTACTTTGGCTAGGATTTCCAGTAATGTATTGAACAGCAGTGGCAAATGTAGACACCCTTGCTTTGGTGCCTGGTATTAGAGGAAAAGTTTTCAGTTGTTCCTTGTTGACTGTGATGTTAGCTGTGGCTTTTTAAATATAGTTTTTATTACATTGAGGTAATTTCTTTCTATTACATTTGTTGAGTGTTGTTTTTATCATGAAAGGGTATTAAATTCTGTCAAATGTTTTTCTGCACCAATTGCAATATTAATATGTATATTGGGTGATTTGTATATGGTAAACTATCTTTCCACTGCAACATAAATCCACATGGTCATCATATATGATGTTTTTAATGTACTACCAAATTAGTTTTGGTAGTATTTGGCTTAAGATTTTTGGGTTAACATTCATCAGGGATATTGGTTTGTTGTTTTCTTGACTTGTACTTCATTTTATTATCAGGGTAATACATTTGAATGAGTCTGGAAATTCTCTTTCTCTTCCATTCTTTGGAACAGTCTGATAGGGATTATTATTAACTGGTGTAAAATGCCTAGAGGAATACTCCAGTGAAGCCATCAGGTCCCAAGTCTTAGACTTCTCTATGTTAGTAGGGCTTATTTTTTTTCTCCCTTTTAAGACTGAATCTTGGTCTGTAATCCAGGCTAGCCTTGGACTTACTACATAGTCCTTAGTATGTAGTCCAGGCTGGCCTTGAACTCATGGATATCTTCTTCTCTCAATCTTGTGGGTGCTGGGATTACAGTCATGTACCACCATGCCTGGCTCTGTTAGTAGGGTTTTGATCACTTCTTCTATCACCCTAATAGTTACAGGTCTGTCCAGATTTTTCACTTTTTCATGATTCAGTCTTGGTAGACTTCTGATTATAGGAATTTATTTCTTTTAGGTTACTTAATTTGTTAGTGTATAACTGTTCATATTACCGTAATTCTTACTTCTGTGACATCTGTGAAGTCTCTTTTTTTGGTTGTTATTTTAGACATTTAAGTTTTCTTTGATCTTATTCTGTCAATTTTCTTATCTTTTCAAAAAACCCATTCTTGTTTTGCTAATTTTTTCTATTGTTTTTCTGATCTCTAGCTCTCTGCACTAGTCTTTATTCTTTCCTTCCTTCCACTGACTTTGGGTTTAGGCTTAATCTTTTTCTAGTTCCTAGAGAAGGAAGGTTTGGTGGTGCACTTGAGATTTTTCTTTTTTAATTTAAAAGTTTTCTGCTATAAACTTCCCTTTTAGTACTGCATACACTGCATTCCATATGCTTAGTATACTGCATCTTCATTTTTGTCTCAAGATGTCTTCTAAATTACTTTGTGAATTCTCCTTTGATGCACTGGTATTTAAGAGAATTTTGTTTAATTTCCACATAGTTGCAGGTTTTCCTGTTTTCTTTCTATTAATAATCTCAGTTTCATTCCTTTTTGGTCAGAGAAGATATTGTGTATAATATAAATCTTAACTTTGTTAAGACCTCTTTTGTAGCCTAACACATGCTCTAATGTTGGAGAACTTTCCATGTAGGCTTAGTAAGAATATACATTCTGTTGTAGTTAAGTAGAATGCTCTGTATGTGTCTGTTAGATCTATTTGGTCTACAGTGTTATACAAGTCCTCTGTTTTCCCACTGATAATTTGCTTTGATCAATTATATTCAATTTCCTTTTGTTGCTGAACGATATTCCACTGTATGGCATATAGTACTAATAACTGATTATCCATTTACCATTGACAGGCATTTGGGCTATTTCCAAATTTTAGTTATTATAAATAAAGCTTCTGTGAGCATCTTAAGTTGCTGGGTAACATATATTTAAATTTATATTGAGTTAATACCTACATGTGGAAATTGATGAGTCATATGGTAGATATATATTTAATTTTATGAGAAAATGCCAAATTATTTTCCAAAGCACATGTACCACTTTCCATTCCCACCAGTAATACATAAGTGCTGCACTCAGTTTACATCACTGTTTCCATGTAGGAATTCCCTTCTTTCCAAAGGAAAACTTACTTTTTCTAAATCTTAAGAAAAATTAGTAGAAAAAAAATGAACAAAAAAATGACCATACAGTTCTCATATGAGAATTAAATCTTAACAATTTAATATAGTTATGTCACTGGTTTAAAAGAATTGAGTGATATCAACTGGAAGCTAGAGCACACAACATTGAACAGTAGTATCAACAGTTAAGGCTGACATTCCCAAGAACTAGGACAGAAACATGTAGAAGAGCAGTAGTCACAATATACTCTGTTAGTCTTACTAGCAGCTGTTGCCATGTTTTAAGTGTGCGTGCATGGCTCTATTGGTTAATGTTGGGCCTTTCTTAAAAAAACAACATGAATAAGATTATATACATATTATACTTTATATAAATCCTATGAGTAGTGTTTCAAGAAATAACAGGTTTTGAAGGTTAATAAGTCCTTAAATTGACAATTTCAACATGTGACTCTGTGTAATGCTGTTAGAGATCTGAATACTATCCAATTATATTCTCCGGCATTTCCCACTGTTCAAATATTTGCTATAAACAGAAGAAATACAGAGAGAAGAAGAAAATGTCGTGGAACACTCCAAAAGGAAATGAGAAACTGATCTAAAATTTGAAGAAAAAGCAATATATATTTCAAGGCAAAACCAAAATTTAATAAGACCCAAAATATTTTCATCATTAAGAAAACAAGATTGTATGATGCGATATACATCCTAATGTCCAATATGAAGATGCTTTTGGATACACGCTTAACAACTTATATGTCAATGCAAAATGAAAATAATTTCTTCTATGTCTGGAATACCTGTTGCTAAACAGATCAATACTATCAGGTGATGCAAATGATGCTTTGTGTGCTTTAAAATTTCATTTTAGGAGTGAAAAATACAAATACTAAACACATTTGTCATTATCTTTCAAAACTGTAAATGATTTTCATTTAGCACATTCGTGCTAATATTTCCTTCTTTTAAGGTTTTCTGTTACCAGATATCTGTATCAGGTGGAGATAATTTAAACACGTCATTAAATTCTTGCTCTGGGAAAAATACATGCATTGAACCCCCTGAAAATTGTGAAACTATAGGGGAAGAGAGGGGCAAGGGATAATGGGGGATGAAAATTATCCAAGTATGTTACGTGCATGTACGAATCTGCCAAAATGAACCCATGAATCTGTATACCCAACTTAAAAGAAGGAAAAAATCTGTACTAGTTCATAATACTAACAAGCCACTTGATTTAGTTTTGCGATTTTTCTCTTTGTAATTACTTACTGCACCCAGGTCAATCCACCTCATACCACAATGCATGCAGCCCACATTACTGTTGCAACAGCCAATTGCAGCAGTCATCTGGGCTGTCAAGGAACCAGGTTCATTTGGCACATCTTCGGTCAACCACAGGTGTTATCATGATTAAACTGTGATGCTGCAGCTTTGTCATAAACTACAAGCATCCTACTTCTCACTGGAAGGAATTCAGCACTGGGCTCAATCCCAAAACACAACCAACACCAACCTCAAAATCCCTTTTGGAAGGTCTGTCTCCTGTGACTACTATTATTACCAAGCCTGTGTCAGGCTATAGAGAGGGGAAAGAAATCACATATAATTTGAATAGGGAATGTTTAATTTAGAGAATTATTAACTATTGACAGAGAACTAACTGCAAATAAAAGAGAACTCTAAAAGTGAAAATAAAAGAGGACTTTAAAGAATACCACCCTAGGGGTTGGGATTTAGCTCAGTGGTAGAGTGCTTGCCTAGCAAGCACAAGGCCCAAAGTTCAAATCCTTGGTACCACCCCACCCCCCAAAAAAAAGAAAAAAAAAAAGAATACCACCCTACAGCTGAGGGAGAATAACAAGGTGGGGAGTAAACTTGAAAGGGAAGCTCCCTGTCAAAGTCTAGGACTCAGATCTTATTCAAAAAGGTGTGTTTATGGTCCTCCGAATGATGAAGAATCCTGCTGGGTTGGCTGGGAACACAGCTAGTTGGTAGCTGGTGGGTCAAGGCTGGTAAGCCAGGAACTAACTGCATGGGAACTGGTGGAATTCACCAGCAAGCTGCCTGTGGTCGTGGAGGTAGTGTTGGGTAAGTGAATGCTTTGAACTTAATAGAAAATCAGCTGCAATAGTGGCTAGACTTACTAGGAAACCATGGAAAAGCTTTCTCAAACAGGAAGGGAATCAAGAGATGGAAGGAGGAGGAAGAAGAGGAAAGGGGAATGAAAAAATGAAATCAAATGTGCTATGTACAACTCCGCACAAAGAATATAAACATTATGTATTGCAGACATGTACTAATAAAAAATTGTTCATTTAATCTAAGTCGCTGAGTTTGCTGGTATATAGTTGTTCAGAACATTTCTTATTATCCACTTAGTATCTGCAGGATTTTTAGCAATGCCTCCTCTCTCATTCTTGATATTGTTAATTCTGTTTTTTCTTTTTTCTTTTTTTTTTTTACCCTGAGCAATCTGAGTAGAAGTCTTTAAATTTTACGGATCTCAAAGAATCAGCTTTGGGTTTCATTGATTTTTCTCCATCTTATTTCACTGATTTTGCTGCTATCTTTATTTCCTTCCTGTTTAATTTTGCCTTACTTTGCTCTTCTTGCTTTAGTTTCTTTTTTTGTTTTGTTTTGTTTTCTTTTGGTACTGGGGATTGAACTCATTGCTTTAGATTCTTAAGGTAAAAGTTTATATCACTGATTTGAGAGTCTTATTATTTTCTAATTCTTCTTACATTTATTGAGTCTTGTTTTATAGTTCAGAACACTATATTTGAAAATGTTGCATGTATATTAGAAAAGAGTATGCATTCTCCTGTTGTTGAGTAGCATGTTCCAATAACTAGCACTTGGATGATGTTGCTTGAAAGTTCTGTTCATGTTTTCTACTCATCTTGCTGTTTTTTGCTTAATTTGAAAATTAAATACTAAAGGCAGTATTGAAATATTGAGCTATGTTTATAAAGTTACCTATTTTCCTTTCAACTCTATTGCTCTGGTCCTACTTCTCTTCTACTTGAAGAACTTCCTTTAATATTTCTTATAGTAATATTTCTACAGCTGAAAAATTCCCATACCTATTTCTGTCTGAAAAAAGTCTTTCTTTCCTTTTTGAGAAATAGTCTTGTATTCAGAAATCTAGTTGGCATTTTCTTTTTTCTTTCAGCATGTTAAAGAAGTCATGTGAAGGACTCTGGCTTGTACTGCTTCAGTTGTGAGTCTTCAAGTAACACTTGGCTCCCTGGCAGGTAATGTATCTCTTTTTTCCTCTCCACCATTTACATTTTTTCTTTATTTTTTT
>PVJO010034596.1:0-10780 GCA_004026905.1 Hystrix cristata | reverse complement strand
TGTTCCAGATTTTAGTGTGAAAGCTTCTAATTTCTCACCATTTAGTGTAATGTTGGCCATTGGTTTGTCATATATGGCTTTTATCAGATTTAGATATACACCATCTATTCCAAGTTTCTGTAATGTTTTTATCATGAATGGGTGTTGGATTTTGTCAAATGCTTTTTCTGCATCTATTGAGATGATCATATGATTTTTGCCTTTAACTTTGTTGATATGTTGTGTTATATATTTTGATTTGCATATGTTGAACCATCCCTGCATCATCACTTACATTTCTAACAATCCAATTTGGAGATTACTTGGGATTGTGATACCCATTCGCTGAGAACAGGAACATCCAGAGATCTCAACATCTTACTCAGGATCTTGCTTCTTTGGAGCCCAAGGGTGAGGACACAAGAAGCCCAAGGCTGTGAGTCCTGAGCCCACCATAGCCCGCTATGAGCTGTCCTTTCTGGTTCTCTGATATCCTAGTTAAAGCTGAGAGGTTTTCTTGGGTAATCAGCTGAGAGGTTTTCTTGGGTAATCAGCCCAGGTGTTCAGATTTCAGTGTGAGTCTGCGAGCTCTGGGATCAACTGTTCTCTGTGGCTGATATTTATTTCCATACTAAATATAAGGGAGAAAAATCCCCTCTACAGTGTTTTGGGTTAGAGCAGAAGAAATGCAAGCGTCTACTTCTGAATATTATAGTTAACAAATGGGAGAGGGGAGGCCACACAAGGATGCTTGCGTACATTTGTGTTTTTGTCATGTTCTGTGCTTTACTGGGACTGAATGTTTTCTCCCTGATGGTAGCTATTCAAGGCAGTTCTTTTCTTAGTGGTATGGTGTCATCCTAAGATGTATACAGATGTAACCTTAAATGCCAATTCTGCTAGAGTAATGACATTTTATACTAATATGTGTTTTGGGTGGATTTGGAGAGTGAAAAAATTCTCCAGAATGCTTTAAGAAATAGCAGGTATCGATTTGAAGAAGTACTGGGACTATTCCTGCTTGTTATTACTAAGAGAAGGAAAAAGTATTCTTTAGACCAGCTCAGATACTACTAAGCCTCCCAGAGAAAAGCCCAGTGCCTGGGAATTAATGGGCAAAATGTAGTCCATGTGGAAGGTCACCTTGGGGAAGAATGTTAACTATCTCTCTAGACTTGAACTTTGAGGTCAAGATGAGTTCGGTTAAACAGCAATGTATATTTTGATCCTGGGTCATATCTGGTATATGCTTTGGGTTGCATTTCTTCCCTGTGACTTGTGATTAATCTGTCTCTTTAATGCCCAAGAGCTGGCCTTGTTCTGGGAACAGTAGAATCAGCTGTATGGTGTCTGTCCACGGTGCATCCGCCCATTGTATGAAGGTTCTGTATGGGTCTCTGTACCACAACATTGAGAAGTATTGTAGATACTTATCACCTCTGCTTTACAGATAAAGTCCAGACTCTGGAAAGTTTAACTGGTCCTACGTCACAGTGACAATAAGGGTACAACTTGAATTGAACCCACAACCTTTTGACACCAGTGACTTAAACAGCTATAATTCATTGCACTAATGAAAGCATGGTGGGCTAACTATTTAGCTCAAATGTCCAGTGATTTAACCCATAATTAAAAAAATTATTGTTTAACTGAGAACTACCATTTCTAGTTCTTGTGATTGCTTTTAAAGAAGAGGAAATATGCTGGCAAGACATTTTTTTCTTCAGCATTGGTTATATCCTTTATTTCTCTTCTCTATTAAAAAAAGGTAGAAAAGAATTATTTTGCTGCTTCACAGATGTCGTAGTAAATGCTGCCCATGTGTTGAAATAAATGTCCTTTAAAAGATCCCATTTAAGAAGAGAACTGATTTAAAGGTAGAAACTCAGCCAAATTATCTTGCTACTCTAGAAAGTTCTTTGGCTTGAGTCAGTCAAGTAACCTTGACACCACTTCTGCATTTCTAACTACATTAAAACCTCATTAATTTCAGAGAGGAGACTTGGGCTGAACTTGACCTTTTAATGTGCATTAGAAGGAAGAATTTACTAAGCAATTTAAGAGTATAAACAGAAGAAGTTTGTTGAGCAGCCCCGTCCTCCTTAAGTGCCCTCAGGTGTCTGAAACTACTGTTTGTTTATTCCTATTGATATGCTAATCACAGTTCATTCTTCAGCAATAAAGCATTTCTTCTAATCACTCTATATTTTTCTCTTAAATTGTTTCCCCCCCCGCCCCGCATATACTTTGTTCATTAAACTCTACAGTAAAATAGTTCCTTATTTACACAGTGGTATCAATCTTTGCATCCAAAGTAACTTGTTGGCAAAGATTTGCTGAGCACTTACACCAAGAAGTCACTATTTTGGAGAATTTCAAATTATTAGTTGCTTATTCTTTGTATCTGAAATCAATGGAACACATGACTCAGTCTCGGAAGTGATGCCTTTAATACCATGTGTGGAAAAATGGTCTCTCTAGTTGGAGTGAGGTACCCTTGTAAAGTCTGAAGGCTAAAATGTGCATAGATCGTTCTAAGAATTGTCTAGAGTTTTTAATGCCATGCAAAGATATGGAAAAAAAGGTGAATTTTTCTGGATTTGAACCCAGGATGAATCTTTCAAATATTCAAACATGTACTTTTCTTTGAGGCCCAGTTTTGCATTTGTCTATGGACTAGACCTTGCTGCTCTAGATGTGGCCTGCTGTCCAGCAATGTGTACCTCACACCCAGGAGACTGCTAGAAATGCATGACCTCAGGCCTCCTGGACCTCCTGAATTAGAATCTGCTTTTTAACAAGATTCCTGGGGTGATTTATATACCCATTTAAATTTTTTTTATTTTTTTATTTTTACCAAGAACATGCATTGGTACATTGTATACATAATGATTATAATCAACATGGTTATTTTGTACCTGTACATGATACATCTTGGTTTTCCCCCCTCTTCCCCCTTCCCCTCCCCTCCCCTCCATTCACCCACCCCTCCCTATTTACAACAAGTGTAGCTACACTTTACCATTTTTTCCCCTTTCATCTTACTTTTCTTTTAACCTTCTTGAGAGGCATGAAATTAGGGCATCTCATTGGCCCTGAGGGCTAGAGATAAAGCTATCTCTAGTGAAACATCTTTCCTAGACAAAGAGAAGGCACCAGTCCAGGGTCTGGGTGGGCAGGGTGCTGGCACTAGACCCTGCAATCATAGTGCTGAACAGTTGGTTCTCCTGGAACTAAGAGAGAGACGAAGGCCTGGCTTTCATGCCTAGTGCTGGTTGGCTTGTCACACCTCACAGAGATAAGTCACACATTTGAATAAGTGATGAGAAGAAGGCGAATCATCTCAGTTCTGGCAGTGACCAGGACACACGGTGTGGTTTCTCATAGCTCTTAAGTGAAGAGAACAGAAAGATTTGAAACACTTGGCTGCAACTGTGCATTGGAAATTTTCCTCCCGACTCTTACAAATCTAAGGATTGTCTTTTGTCTTAAACTCTGTCCTTCAAGATAGTTCCAAACTTTATTTGGTGCTGTTATATTTCAGAGTAAAAAGAAAAAAAGAACAAGAGCGTGAGAATTACTGAGTTCTAGTCGTCTTGCAAACCAGATGCAATCAATATACCTAATAGAAGTATGGGAAGGATGAACATAATGCAGTCTTTGTGTGAGTAGTTCTTGCTGCAATTAATCATATAGAGTATCTAAAATGGTTTTCTCTCAAGGGTTGAGAGATGTGTCAGAATTTTTTACAGTGATAAGATACAGAACAGATTCATTCACACATGCAGATATACAAATGTATATCCGCAGCATGCATTCCTACACCCATATGCACACATATACTCTTTTTTACTTTTATTAATATATGTTTTCAAGTACATAAAGATTGCATTCACTATAGGGAATTGGTACATGGATATAAAATATATTTCAATCCTTTTTTTTCTCCTTCTCTCCTTTCCATAGTCATTAGAAAAAGTAAATGAGATAGTGTGCATAAGGGATATATGCAACAGATCAGAGTGTCCAGTAAGTATTATTGTTATGGGAAGCTTCAGATTAGCTATAAGGTAGCTCTGGAAATACTTCAGAATCATACATCAAACAACCTGGTTCCTAACCTAGATTTGGATTCAACAAATAATGTGTTGGCTACCAGCTTTACTCTAGGGACTGTTCTGATACGAGGGCTGCGAGCAGAGATTTGGGGTCCAAGCAGGCCTGAGTTCAAATCCTGATCTGCTTATTACTTGCGGCAGTATTTTGTGCAAATGTTCAGTAAAGACAATGGCATAACTGTTGTTGGCAGAGGTGAGTGAACTAATTGAGACTCTCATATAGGTTCCTCAAAACACATTTTTAATAATGTTTTATTTTATGTCTACTGTGCTTTGAATGTTTACATTCCCTCCAAAATTCATGTTGGAATTGAATTGCCAATCTGGCAGTGTTAAGAGGTGAGCCTTCAGGAGATGGTTAAACCGTGTACGCAGAGTCCTCACGCATGAGGTTAGCAACCTTATAAAAAGAGGTTGGAGGGAATTGGCTAGGGCCCCTTTGCCCTCACAAGAAGGAACTCCAAAGAGAACTAAAGAAATAAGATCACTGACTGTACTTTGCCAATTCCCAACCTGCAGGAGCTTGATCTTAGATTCTCCAGCCTCCAGAAATTTGAGAAATAAAATTACCAAGTTTCAGATAGTTTGTTATAGTAGCATGTATGTACCAAGACAGTGTCTTATTGTTTGCATAATTCTTCTAAATGTTCGTGAGAAATATATAGAATATTTTGGGGAGAGCAAGTCAGTCAGTCTTCTACCCTGCAGGGGGAGATTTCATTGCCTTTTAGAAACAACACAAAACCTTCTTGTTTTGAGTGGGTAAGTCCATTCTTCCTATGTTAGCAACTGAAAAGTCTTAAGAAAGAAAAGAAACTCTAGAATACTGATTTTAGAAGATTTTGGATACCACTGGCTGCTTTTCATTCAACCCTGAATCTATGCTCTGCGGAACTAAGGCATGCAAGACTGGATTGCTTTGAAGTATTAGTGGGGGGCAGTGTCATTCTCTACATCCAAAACATGACAGAAATGGCATGATTATGGGAGTATTTGAAATATTGAGCCAGAAAATTTTTCTGACTTTCCATTGTCCTATTGACAGAAACCCAGACAGGCAGTTTGGGGACAGTGTGTCAAATGTGTGTCCAGCGAGTGTAAACAATCTCCAGTGTGTCACTGCCTCTTGGGATACAGGAGTCAGCTTCCTCCAGACCCCGGCTGATTAGTTTGTGCCCTAGGGCTGTATGATATTTGTAAAATTATCCCAGCTGGTGGGATGGCCTTGCTGATCTCATTTTTGTGTCAATGTCTTATTCTTGTGGGGAATCTTCATCAATTATCTGCCTTGGTTGTCTACACAAAGCAAGAGTTATCGTAGGATCATTTCATGGGCCAGTAAAAGGAGGTGCTTTGTCCCAACCAACAAATGTTTTTGCTCACTTATCAATGTAAGCCATTAATTCTGAAAACTGTTATGATGCATGATTTCAAATAGAGTTGAGTAATCAGGTCTCCATCCAAAAATTCTCATTTTCCCAGTAGATAAGTGATAGGAATTCTGGTGATATTCACCATTGTTCTTGAGAGATGAAAGTAACGCATGATCTATGGAAACTTTTGGGAGGATATTTTAGCTAATCTTAGTATTTCTCAAGCTTTAGGTATTTGTATACCAATCTCATGATTTTGTTTGCTTTTTTTCCCAGAACCTGTAGTATTTTTATCTAGCTTTTTCACAAAATTAAGTTTTTCATTTAATTAAAATTTTCAAAAAGGAAATTATTGCTACCATAATAGAAAACCTGTTATTTTCAACTACACTTTAGAATAGGACATTCTCTTCATACTAAAATGTGTGCTTTGTTTCACCAAATCATGGTAGTATTAGGACCACCATATGTTAAGAAATATCATGGTCTCCTGCGTCCTGTGTTTACCAGCACAGCCAAAGAGACAACTTGCCTACCTAGGGCTGTGTTTACCATGTGTGTCAGTCCTTCCTCCATTAAAAAAGTGATTAAAAATTAGATTTATAACTGCTTCCAAATAAAAAATTTGATATTATATATTAAATTGGGAGTTTTTAGCATAAGAGTTAAATTTTTTCTTCTGGTTTAAACATTAATAGCACATTTTCTTTGGCTGTAAAAGTTGCCCTTGGCCCTGGGTAGAGGCACAGTTTGGCCTGGCGTTATCTCTGTCCTCACCAGAAAAGCAGCCGCATCGGTCAGGATTGGGTGGGAAAGCGCAAAAACGAAACGTGCTTGAAATTGTTTTTATCTTTGGCATGCATATGGATTTTTCCCTCTACTCCACAAATTATTGCCTCAATTGAAAAATAATTTTAAATAATACAATTCCTACAGAAAAGCAGCCTTAAAATGTTTTTGTGGCTTCCTGCTGCCACCTGGCATACATGTGCTTCCAGCGGCACACGTATTCCAGTTTGGAAGCACAAACATGAGGCACATGAAGCATATAGAAAGGCTGTTTTTGTTTGTTCGCTTTTCTGTTTGTTTTTGTTGTAACCTGTACTCAAGGGAAAGAACTGGATTTATGATGGATTTACTGTCAAAAACAAATAGATGGTAGATACTGCGCTAGTGCTGTGGCACCACGCAAGAGTGATCCTAAGGTGAAAAAAAGTCCATTGGGATTCTTGAATAGGGTAGAAGACTCCGTACAGAACTGTTTGGTTTCAAGTTCACTTATAAATACCTCTTTTCTTAAAGCCTAGTGAGTGATTTAGACTCTTTCAGCTATTTCTAGCAAAGAGGAAGAACAAATCACTCTTGAAGACACTAAAATTCTTCTTTTCACCTGCTTCTTTGTAAGAAGTCACTTCCTGAGGTCTCCTTAGTATCCAGAGGAGGATGCTTTCATGTTTGTCCCCTCATTACTGTCTTATCTAGAATAGCCTGTTAGAAAAGCTTTTTGTTTGTGAGCTCGATTCTCTGGTTTCTGGCTTCCCCCTCCAAACCGAAATGCCACACTTGAAGTTCTCCCAAATTGCTGCCGCTGCCACTGCTCGCATGGGTGCTTTTTTTTTTTTTAAGGATCTTTGTTAGATGCTTTGCTCTTTTGAAAAGAAGATCCTAATGTGCCACCCAGCTTGCTGATTCATTTGTAGGTGTGACCGACTAAGTGGAATCATGAAGGAATTGAAACAGAAGAAGTCATTTAGACCTGGAGCTCGTTTATTCTGAGTCTAACGTAGCCTGTTGGCTTCTCTCTAATCTTTTTTCTTTCTTTTTATTAAAATTTAGCCAAAATTACACCGACTTACAGGCCATTACACAAACATACAGACCATAATACATTGTGCTTTTTGCTTGTAACAATGAGTAATGTAAACAACCACACAGATGCAGTATTAAGTTGCAGCTACGTAAAGTTGACTGTAGTACCTGGTGTGCATGTTACTGTTTTAAATTTGGGTTATTAGGTTCTTATTTTTAAAATATCTTTATTCCTCTGAATTCTCATTCCTTTCTCCCTTTGCCTTCTTCTTGTTCCCTGAGACCCTTTGCCTATTGGGTTGGATCTATCCCCTTGTCTTTTTGTACCCATTATTTACCATTTTCTTTTGTTTGTATTTTGGGTCTCTCAAATGAGGGATACCATACAGTGTTCAAGCTTGTGAGTCTGGTTTATTTCATTCAGCGTTATATTTTCCAGGTCCATCCATTTTCCTCTATAAATGACTCTAATTCATCATTCTTTATAGCTGAATAGTATTCCATTATATATAGATATCAACCACATTTTGTTTATCCAGTTATCTGATGATGGATATACAGGCTGCTTCCAGAATTTAGCTATTATGAATTGTGCTGCTATAACATTGGTATGCAGGTATCACTGTAGTATGATGTCTTTAGCTCTTTAGGGAAGATACCTAGTAGGGGAATGGCTGGGTCATATGGGATTTCTACTTTCAGACTTTGAGAAATCTCCATACAATTTCCGTAAAGGTTGTACTAGCTTGCATTCCTATCAACAGTGTGGGAGGGGTCCTTTTTCACCACAGCCATGCCAGCATTTGTAATTGTTTGATTTCCTAATGATTGCCATTCTTTCTGGGGTAAGGTGGAATCTTAGAGTTGTTTTAATTTGCATTTCTCTAATGGCCAAAGATGTTGCAGAGGGCCAGCTCAGTCAGCTCTGAGGCACCCAGTACTTGCATACTAGGGATCCAGTTACTGCCAACAACGAGCTTGACTGTCAGTGTTCAATATATACCTGAATGAATAAAGAATATCATTATAATTTAAATAATCAGAAATGATATAATTTTGGACCACGTCTCTAGCAGGTGAGGTTCCATAACATATTTTCAATGATTTTTTTTCATCAAAAATTGTAAAATCAATGTTTTGGGAATTACAGTAGAAAGTTTTTCTCTATAGTGACTTGATTCTGAATAGATTGTTAAGCCTTTTAGAGTAATTAATGTAGTGTCTTTGTGTCTGTTCTTTCATCTACCTGGATTCTTCTACCCCAGACACCCTGTCCCATGTTCTGCTACTTCCTCCATGTCTCTACTCATTACAAAGGCTTCCCTAGTACCTCACAGAATGTAACAGCCCATCCTCTAGACCTTCTGTTCCCTGTTGCCCTTGCCATGTTTTATGGTTTATATCTAGATGTGCCCTAACGCCTCATGCCCTCATAGGTTGGGCTTTTAGGAGGTGGCTGGATCATGGTTATGTATATGGATTATGGGTGTGATGACTGACTAGTCCACTGAGTGGTTTAGTGTAGTTCTGGGTGTGGATGACGGGAAGGCCCACCCTGGGTGTGGGTGGTACCAACCAGTAGGTATGTGGCCTGAATGGAATAAAATGGGAAAGGAAGCCTTGCTGCCAGCTGCTTTCTGCTTGCCCTGCTGTGGACTGTTTCTCCTCTGTGATTCCTCTCAACCATACCATCCTGCCTTGTAGCCAACTATGGACTGAAACCTCCACAAACTGTGAGCTAAAATAAACCTTTCCTGCTTTAATTTGTGGGTGTTGGGTATTTTGTCCCTGAAATGAATAAGTAACTAAGACAGCACTTATCATGGAGATGCCTCTCCATTCATTCATTCATTCATTCATTCATTCTACTCTTTTTCTATTAGACTGTATGTTGAGGGTAAGGATTCTGTTTGTTGGGTACTCTGTTCTTAGTACCTAGAAAAATATTAACTATTTGGGTGACACTGAACACCTATTTTCTGAGTGCATGAATGACCGCGGTGAAGAAAACCTCAATATTTAATTCCCTTGCACCTGAAGAATAAGGAAGGGAAAAGAGCCCATTTTCATCTTTTTAAACTCTTTTTGTCCTTCATCAAAAACTGAATTCCCTGTTACTCTCTTTCCTTGCTGAGCAGCTTCAGGATGGGGACAGGAGTGGTGGAGTTATCCCCACCCAGTCAGATGGTGTGCTGTATCTTGTCTCTTGACAGTCCACTAGAAATCCACAACTTTTATATTCTGCTGTTTCTGAGACTTTCTCATAGCCTAAGATTCACCTACAAACACCCACTTTTCTATGTGGCAAAAATAAATTTTAAAAAACTTAGAGTGTCTTCACCTAAAAATAGCAATTTGCTTTTCATTAACCGGCAGCCTCTGCCTGCTTTTGCATTCAGTTCTTCTCCAGGCGAGATGTCATGTAACAAAGGAAGAGGCTGGTGGTCACAAGCCAGGACATTGCAGGGCTCATTAATTACTTGGAAAATGGTGTCTGGGTTGTGGCCAGAATCCCCAACAAAGAAAGGAAATAGCTCCTGTTCTCCAACTGACAAGTTGATGAGTGAGGTAAGAATGAAAATCATTTGAGTAAGTGAAAGGGGGAAGAAATCAAATGGAAGCAGTAGTTTTGTTCAAGAATGAGTGTACAATTAAGACATATTCCCAGTCCTGACAGGGTTGATTCATATCAGTTGAGACCATGAAAATCACTATCTGTTCCTGGCCATGAGATGAATTAATTATCTCTAATAAAGGGATTGGGAACACCAATTTTGGGTAAGTATGGATGGTGTTGTTAGAGCCTGGGCCAAAGTACATGATATGTATACAAATGAGTTATTAATCTTGGTAGTTTGGGTTAATCTCGCTTGGTCCTCATGAGAACTGGGTAGTAAATACACAGTTAAATATTCTCACTCCAGAAAATAAAATCCATAATTTTGGCAAGGCTAAAAGTCCTAAGATATCTGAGCAAACTTGTAATTAAATGAGAATAGTTTCAAGCAGGAGGGATCAGTTAAGAAAAATGAGACGTTTTTGTTTTGTTTTGTTTGTTTTTTTGAACAGGCTCTCACTATGTAGTCCAGGCTGGTCTTGAACTCACTATGTAGCCCAGGCTGGCCTTGAACTCTCAGTGGTCCTCCTGTGTCAGCCTTCTAAGTGCTGGGATTATAGTTGCATGCTACATGCCTGGCAAAAATGAGAATTTCTTAAGGTTGATGTGTGATGAGATAAGAAAAGTACAGTGTTAATGCATTAAAATTTGATCAACCTAAGTAGGGTTATAGTCTGAGGCATTGCTCACAAAATCTAGCTGTGACTTAATGCTAAGCTGTGCAAAATACATAGCAAGGCCCGATCATATAAAATTTAGCTAAACTGAAGGCATCAGTATTTCTTCTTTGTGTAAGAGTAAAGAGAGTGTACAGTATCTGAGTGGCCATATGACTCTGCCATAAAAACTGCTGCATTTGGGAAAAAGGAAGATGAACACACACA
>PVJO010034595.1:0-10772 GCA_004026905.1 Hystrix cristata | reverse complement strand
AGGGAAAGGGGACAAAAGAAAATCAAAATATATCACATACAGGTACATATCCCTATGAGGAATGTGATCATTATGTATACCTAAAATGTACCAATAAAATTTATGAATTCAAACAAAAATAACCATCATCATCATTCCTAAGTGACAAGGATGGTGACTGGTGTTTTGGTTGGAGTGCATGTGCATCCCTCACCTAGAGACATGCAAAAGTGTTGTCTTAGACTACTTTCTACCTGCTTTCGGACCATGCTTATCTGACCCCCCGCCATGGTGCTGTTATGGAACATTCTTTCAGAATTGTCATTGAATTTGATCCGTAGCCTCCTATGCTTTTTCTCTGTGTAAGTATTTATATATGTGAGGGAAGACAAAGTACCGAAGTGAACACTTATAATTCATGTGTGCTGAATTTAATTTAAAATATCTTTCTAAAAGCTCTGTAATGTGCAATGTGCACATATATATTCATACACTCATACAAATTATTCTTAATTTTTAAAAAGGTTTAAAAAAGAAACATGGAAAGAGGAAACCAAACTGTCATCTCAGAGTTCCTCCTCCTTGGTTTCCCCATTGAACCAGAGCAGCAAGAACTATTCTACGCCCTTTTCTTGACCATGTATATTGCCACTGTCCTGGGGAACCTCCTTATAACTGTCCTCATTGGACTGGACTCCCACCTTCACACTCCTATGTATTTATTTCTCAGTAATTTGTCTTTCTCTGATCTCTGCTTTTCTTCTGTGACCATTCCTAAATTGTTACAGAACATGCGGAGCCAAGTCCCATCGATCCCCTATGCAGGCTGCCTGACTCAAATGTACTTCTTCCTGCTTTTTGCTGACCTAGAGAGCTTGCTGCTTGTGGCCATGGCCTATGACCGCCACGTGGCCATCTGCTTCCCCCTGCACTACACCAGCATCATGAGCCCCAGGCTCTGTCTTCTCATGGTGGCTCTGTCCTGGGTGCTGACCACAGTCATCTCTTTGTTGCACACACTGCTTATGGCTCGACTGTCTTTCTGTGCTGATAATGTGATTCCCCACTTCTTCTGTGACATGTCAGCTCTGCTAAAGTTGGCCTGCTCTGACATTCAGATAAACAGAATGGTGATATTTATCTTGGGAGGACTTGTCATTATTGTTCCATTCCTGCTGATCTTTTCATCCTATGCACGAATTGTGTCTGCCATTCTCAAGGTCCCTTCTGCCAGAGGCATCTGCAAGGCCTTCTCCACCTGTGGCTCTCACCTCTCTGTGGTGTCGCTCTTCTATGGAACAATCATTGGCCTCTACCTGTGCCCTTCAGCCAACAATTCTACAGTGAAGGAGACTGTCATGGCTGTGATGTATACACTGGTGACCCCTATGCTGAACCCCTTTATTTACAGCTTGAGGAATCAAGATATAAAGGGAGCTATGGGAAGGATCTTTTCAAAATGGACAATTCACTGTTCTCTGGGACATCAACTCTAAAGATAAAAGTATGTTTTTAAACAGTAGCCATAATATTAAAAATCAGTAGTGTTCTGAATAGTGGATTAGCACCCAAGTGTGGTACCGCTAGTGCAGTGCCCATAGCACCCCTAGGGGTTTTCTAGGGAAGAGTCTCTTGTGTCTCTTGAGTTTGCCATGCTAACTCAGGTGTGATGGAACCCAAAGCTTGATACATCATATATTCTCCTCGATTATTATTGAAGCTTGAATAAATGTCCCTCTAACTTCAGTATTTATAGTACTCAAAGAATATGTAGTAGTTTCTAATTCCCTAAAAATCAAATCTAAATTCCTCAGCCACTTCAGTACTTTGCTTCCGACAAACATATCCATTCAATAAGGACTATCTTCCAATTTATTACGTACGTGCTCTTGTAATTTGTTACTCTCCAGGATTGTTTCCCCTTTTGCCAACCTCTTCAGTTCTTAATTTTCTTTTCATGTGCTGATTATTCACCTAGTTAATGACTACATTCTAAATGTCTTTCTTTCTAAATTAACTAAACCAATTCTTCATTAGTTAATGATGAAGTACTTCTTTTGAAAATATCTGTATTTTGCAGGTGAATTACTCTTTGGAATTAGAATTGTGTAATCTAGAATGGGCTACAGAATTCTATTATACACTATTTTGTCTGCAGGCAATGAAATGGTGACCCAGGGTATAGTCAAAGGTAACTTAAGTAGTGACAGAAGGACTAGAATATAATTGCAATTCCTAGGTGAGTATTCCCCCTACCCTCAGGAATATTATGCATAAATCATTGGATGCTTTCTTTATTTTTTTATTACCAAGTATATGATAAGTGTCTTGAAGACAAGTATTCTCTAATCTCTATTATGTCTACTTCAGTGCTTTTACATATTTAATCTGGGTACATAACAAACATTCATTTATTTGATTTGAATGTATTTTAAGTTTACTGAAATAAATTTATACCTTTAGAAGTTCCACTTTTTAAAGAAACCTTTTCTAATAATGCCAATATTGACTTTATTTCCATTTCAAAAAAAGATTTTATTAACTACTAGAGTAGTACCCACTTGAAAATATCCAAACATCAAGGAAATAAAGCAGGATATGAGAGTCCAAAATATTTCTGTCTCCCTCCCCCTTTAGGACAGTTACAAATTATGAAATATTATGTCAGGTATTTTCCATGCACAGATTAACATATATAATAATTAGAGTTAAATTATGAATGCACTTGTATCATTATTTTCACTTAAAATTCACCAATGTGAATTCACCAATTTGTGTAAAGGCCGTGTAACACTTGTAGAAGCTAAGTAGAGTATTGTTGAATTGATGCACTTATCATAATTTATGTAAATAATCTGCTCTTCATAGAAGGTTGGGTTACATTCAGTTTTTTATTATTTTGAAGAATCCCTCATTTTTATATGTTGGCCCATATATTTTTGTGGACTTGTCCTGCTTTTTGAATTAAAATTGTATAATCTGGAATGGGTATTCATTCTAAAAAAATGAGTGTACTAGATCAAAGGAGATGAACATTTTATAATTGGATGGAAATTGCCAAATTGCTTCTGAAGAAGTTCTTCCACTATAAACTCCCTCCAAAAGTAAATAAGACTGGCTACTTCTTTAGTGTCTCAAGCACTGGACATTTTGCTTTAAATATTTATCCACTCTTATACGTAAAATATGAGAGTTTACTGTTTTTAGGTATATATAAGTGTGTGTGTGTGTGTGTGTGTGTATGTGTGTGTGTGACATCAACCATCTCTTTGTATGTATTAGTCACTTTTCCTTTATGTGCTATTCTGCCTTGATTCAATTTTTCTTATTATGGATAATGTCACTTCGAGTATTTTAGAGATGACATTTCCCTCAGTTTGTTATTCATGATCTGTCTGACTTTGGTAATGGCATGCTTTTTCCTCATTAAAGATTTTAAATTTTGAGGTAGACAAAGAAGTTCGTTTATATTTGCTGATGTAATTTTTCTTTAGACATGCTTAGAAAGGACTTTTCAGTCCAAAATTATAGTGTGCCGTTTTTCTCTAGTGTATACACAGTTTCAGTTTTACATCTCTATCTTTGATCCATTTGAGCCTCGATTTATGAGCAATCAGCCTCTTTCTCTTTTCAGCTTCCCCAGAAAGTCTGTTGTTTTTTCTTCACTGATTTAAAAATACTACCCTTACAATGTACTAAATGCTCCTATACACTTATGTTTATTTCTGGATTCTGTGGTTTCAATTCATTCTATTTCTGTACTAGTATTGTATAAAGTATACCTTTATAGCCACACATTCCAAATATTGGTGTGACAACCCCTCCTTACTATCTCTTCCAAAACTTGCCTCACAAATTTTTTCTTTCAGATATGCTTATGGTTCATTTTGTTAAATTCTAGTAAAAATTTGTTGAGAAATTACTTGCAATCACATTATGTACTGGAATTGCATGAAACTGTAGATTTATTAAGGAAAGTTGACTATTTCTACAGTTGTCTTACAAGATATAAAGAATATCTTTCATTTATTCAAATTTTCTTCATTGAATTCTACATATTTCTTAATTTGGTACTCGTACATTACTTTCTACTTTTACTCCTAGGTATTTTACATTTTTGGAAAGGATCATTATTATATTTTTGACAGATAAATTTTGTATGTATAAAAGTTATTGATTGCTTTATATAACAATTATGCAACAATCCACACTACTAAATTCCCTTATGGTTTCTAAGAAGGATTTTCCGTTAGATATCTTGAATATTGGAGATACACAGTGAAAGCTAAAATAAATATTGAGATTTGTGCATATTCTTTTTTGGTACTTAGTTATATAATTTCTTTCTCTTTTCTAACTACATAGAACATCACTTCAGGCATAATATAAAATAAGTGTTTAGATGTGAATGTGGGTGCCTATTCTTTGTCCACCAGTTCCAGGGTGGAGGAGTAATAGAATCCTCCAGAGAGTTTTGGGTACTGAAAGACACAGTGAGTTCGCACTACATGGTGGGTGGTACTCTGAGTGAAGGAAGCTTTTCTGAAGATCTGGCCACTACATGATGTAGCCGCACCATGGCAGCATTGGTTCCAGATGCTGTCATTAAAAAAAGAGACCCTGCGGCAACTGTTAACATCAAAGCCCAGAACCAGATGGAAGACACAGATGAGTCTAAGAGGATCAGCAGGCCAGTGAGATTGGAGAAGGCCGTCAGCTCCCCAATGAAATACACAGTCATAGACTGCTTATGCTAAGAGAAGAGATATCAAATTCCCAATGGTGGGCATCAGCTGATGCCTCTTCTGGAGTTGGAATGATATATATGCCTCCGAATCTAGTAGAAATACCACCAAATTCAGCACAAGGACAAGAAGGAATCAATAATTATGAAAGTGAAAAAAATAAATAGAGTTGAAAAACCAAGAAACAATGGAGTTAACATCAACTAAGCTAAATGCTTTTTAAAGAAAGATTATTATAACTGATACAACTTTGGCATGCAAAGTAGGACAAAACAGAGAAAAGGCATAAATAAAGAACCCTGGGAACAAAAAAGGAGTGAAATGAATAGTAAAAGAGGAACTTTAAAAATTAAAAGTGGGAAGAAGAAAGGGTGGATAAAGGAAAACTGCATTTACTTAGTGGCATACTATAGGCCTGGACTGAAATATCACACTGAACCCCATTAATATGTACAGTTAATACAAGTTAATCAAAAATTTAACAAATTAAAAAGGAACAGAAACTAAAAATAATGAGACTAAATAAAAATTAAAAGAAAATATGGACATAATTATGTTCTAGGAACTTATATATTACTAAAAGATGCTCAGTAAAATGAATACAATTGAATAGACCATAAATCATTGAAAATGGACTTCTTACACTTATGATGTTGGGACAGCTACTCAGTTTCTTCCAGTCTGTTTTCTCTCTTGTACAATGGGAATGATGGTGTCTTCCTCATGGAATCTGCTGTTTGAGACATATGCATGGAGCACTTAGGACAGAGCTTGCCACGAATGGTTCCTTACTTAATGTTAGCTTTTATTATTTTAATTGCAAGGTGTGGTGGACTGATAAGGTCAGCTTGATCCGGAACACCCAGCTGGACTGAGTTATTGTGGTTCTGGGTGTAGAGAATCCACCTGAGGATTGTTGCCGACACAGCATAAAAGAGAACAGGAGCAGAAGATAGGGGCCGCTGTTTCCCAGAAGAAGCTCTGTGTGGCTGGTTCTCCTGAAGGGAACTCAGCTCTTCTTATTGCAGAAGGAGCTCGGGGCCTTGTTGTCATTGAGAATGGGTACTGTTTGCTTCGGAGGAGCTCTGGTCTTCATCTCTGCTGCGAGCATCATATCCTGGTTCCATATAGATTTCTTCAGCCTTTTAGCACAGACATGGATGTACACAGGACAGTGCTGTGGGCTCATAGCCCTTGACTGGATCTTTCGGGTCTCTGATCCATAGACAGACGTTCTGTGCTCTTCCTGCATTTGGCTTGTGTGTGTGAATGTTGTAATTTGTGAATGTCCTGTATTAAATCTGCTGTCTCGTAAACCATTGGCTCTAGAAAAGAAACTACTATACAAGGATATCCATTACATCCTTAAGAGTGAGAAACTGAAAAAACATATTTTAAAAATTTATTAAAAATTATTGGTCAGGAAATTACTAAATAATCCCGTGGAAGAGTTACACTCAAGAATCCTATAACATGAAGTTAAGAATGTGGTCACTGTATTTGTAAAGAGAAGACAGGATTTCTTAGATGTCTTATTTTATAAAAAAAAAAAAGAAAATTGCACCAATATATAAATAGATAATGTTTAAAAGTGAAAAATGGGATTTAACTGGCAACTCTTCTGGCAGTGAAGGTCGATGTGGGTGGGTAATGGAGAATTTTATCTGTATCCTTTTGAATATCTATCATGAAAATAATAATGGATACAGTGTCTAGGGGATAGAATTTAAAAATTTAAAACCACTTTAAAAATAACTAGATCTTTCTGAAGTTTGTTAAGGGGGAGTGTGCAGGGCAGTAGGCGACTTCACAGGGGCATCCAACAAAACCTCCCAAAGTCCTGCTCTGTCCCCGACTGCTTCGCAGGGCTCCTCCCCAGCCACCCTTTGCTGCCAGTCTCACACTCCCTTCCCTTCTCCACAAACAAGACTCTCCTTTTTTTTTTTTTTTTTTTTTTTTTTTTTTTGTGGTACCGGGGATCAAACTCAGGCCCTTGTGCTTACAAGGCAAGCACTCTAATCACTGAGCTAAGTCCCCAGCCCCAAGACTCTCCTGACCCTTGTTCCCTTTTTATTTTCTCCAAATTTAAAAGCAGATTCTTCTTCAAGCATTCAGACAACACAGAGATGAACTTACCCTTCTCCTGTGTACCCACGACTATAATAAACGTGCTGCCCTATTTTCTTCCCCTCTAATTTTTCATTTAACAAGAGATAAGAGACCACAGGATCAAACTTGATAGTGCTTTGAAAACTAAAAACAAAAGAGGGGAGGGGAAGTTTTGTTTTGTTCTGTTTTTGGTTGTGGTTGTTATTGAAATGCCAGTGAATCCAGCCTGCCCTTACACTTCTTAGGTTGCAGCGCCCCATCTGAGCCCCCTTTTTAGAGCACCCTTGACCTCCTTGTTGCGAAGACTGTAGATGAAAGGGTTCAATGTCGGTGTGACCACGGCGTAGACCACACTGGCCAGTCGGTCATACCGTGCAGAATAGGCAGAGGGTGGTCGGAAATAGACAGACAGGACGGAGCCGAAGAAAAGCGACACCACCACGAGGTGGGCGCCGCAGGTGGAGAAGGCGCGGCGCCGGCCCCCCGCCGACCGCACTCCCAGCACCGCGACCAGGATGCGCGCGTAGGACAGGGACACGAGGAGCAGCGGGGTCAGCACCACCGCCAGGCCCTCGGAGAAGATGGCAGTCTCTGCCGCAAACTTGTCCGAGGTCGCCAAGCTCAGCATTACCGTCATGTCGCAAAAAAAGTGGTGCACGGGAGCGGAGCGCGGGTAGGAGAGCGCGGAGATGAGCAGTGTGTGCAGGAGCGAGTGCAGGTGAGCGATGGCCCAGGACGCCGCTGCCAGTGCGGCGCAGCGCCTGGGGGTCATCACCGCGCCGTAGCGCAGCGGGCGGCACACGGCCACCGCGCGGTCATAGGACATGGCTGCCAGCAGGTAGCTCTCGGTGATGCCCAGAGCCACGAAGAAGTACATCTGGGCAAAGCACGCCTGGAAAGACACGGCCTGGCCCGGGCGCAGCAGGCTGGCCAGCAGGCGGGGCACCGTGACCGTGGTGAAGCAGATGTCCACGAAGCTCAGGTGACCCAAGAAGTAGTACATGGGGGAGCACAGAGCCCCGTCGGCCCTCACCAGCACCACCATGCTCAGGTTACCCAGGGCGTTGAGCAGGTAGACACTGAGGAAGAGCAGGAACAACATCAGGTGGCCGTCTGTGCCGTCCATCAGGCCCAGGAGCAGGAACTGAGGGCTGCCGGTGAGGTTGGCCAGGGCCACGGAGCGCCCGGGTTGGCGGGGATGCTGGGACAGAGGGGGCAGGAAGTGTAAGTTCTGGGGACTCCGGGCAGGGCTCCCTGCATGTCTGGTTCCAGATATAAATTCAGATATACAAGAGTTGGTCCGCATGTAAGACGTGTTTAAATTAAAGAAAACTTATTACAGTAAAAGATTGTCATTAGTCTCCCTTAGGATAGTCCCCCTTGCTTTGAACACACTTGTCCCATCATTCTTGCCACTTTCTGAAGCAGTTCTGGAAATCCTTTTTCATGAGTTGTGATAAAATAATATGATGAATGCTGCTGCTGAGTGCCACCCAAAGGAAAGGCAGGCTCGAAAACATTCTGGTGTGACCTTATCCACCCGTTTACCAGGTCTGGCACTATGTGACTTCTGTCTGGCTCTCCCCAAAGTCAAAATGACCATCCCTGAAGGGCAAATGTTGTGAGTCGGTTCAGGTCATTGAGGCAGCCAACAGTGCAATTAAAAACACTGAAGAGGAGTTCCAAAACTGCTTCAGAAAGTGGCCAGAATGATGGATAAATGTGTTTGAAGGGAGTGCGGAGTATTTTGAGGAGAATTCATGGCAATATGTCTTTATTGTAATAAATGGTTTTGAAAAAATTAGACATTCATCATATTTTTAATCATATTTTGTGTTTGAAATATATATTTATGCTTGCTAAAATGGATTGGAAAGTACATTGCCCATTCAGTCCCAATTTATGAAGAAACTGAGTTTCAGAAGTGTATTCTAAGGTAATGGATAACTCTCAAACTGTGACATAGGTTAGACCTGATTTTGAGTCCTGGCTCTGCCACTAAAGTGATGTGGCTTCCCTCCAGCCTCAGTTTCTTCTTACTTAATAAGGAAAATACTAGTAGATTGCGCTGGAGCTGGTTATGAGGAGAAAGAGAATAATAAGTTTAAAATACTTAGCACAGTGTGTGGCACATAGTAAGTACTCAAAACTTCTATCTTTCCATCATTAGTCTATCATCATCATCTTTATTCACTTAATCAAATAATTAGGGGCAGAGTTAGCACTCAGGCCATCTGAATAACAGTCTTAGGTCTTCACTAAACGTACTCATTTACCATTCATTCTCACTTCACATATGTACTAATTCAAGAATCAACAGATCTTTTATGTAAAGGATCACACGGTGACTATTTTAGGCTTGGGGACCATGGTCTCTCTTGCACCTATTCTGCTCTGCCACCATGGTCGTGCAGAAGTGACCATCTACAGTAAGTAAATGAATGGCCACGTGTGCGTTCCAGTAAAACTTGTTTACAAAATGGGTGGTGGGCTGGATTCGGCCTGTGGAGCGTGGCTTGCTGCTCCTTCTACTGGATACCACAGGAGACAGAGAGATGAAAGAGTCTTAGCTTCTGCCCTCAAATAGTCTGATCAGGAGCAGCTTGGGGACTGTTTAGTACTTTGCTAATTTTATGAACAAAGTGGGGGTACATTATTCTTTTGGAGAAGTTTGGGAAGAATTCGCAGAAGAAGTAGGACTTGAATTGGGTCTTGGAGAGTGAGTTCACCTAATAACATACTGTTCGTGAGAGGGAGAGCAGTCCAGATAAGGAGAAGAGACTGCAGGGTTCTTGGTAGAGGAGGCATGGAGTGAAAGGGTGAAAGATCCTCAAAGGACGCTGGGTCAAGGCTTGTCCTTGCTCTGACCTCAGTCTACAAAACCAGACACGAAACTTCTGAATGTCTCAGTTAACTAAGTGACTTCAGTGATCCTGGAAGATATGTACTGCGCTCATTTTGTCTCCTATTCCCTCTCTTCCTTAAAGCACCACATTTTCTCGCACTGCTCCAAACACTATAGAAAAATGTTCTACTGCTGAGCTAAACTGCACACCCATCACTGGGAAGAGGGTTGGACTTTCGTGAGATCCCAGAGAATGGACCAAGGCAACTCTCAGCAGAGTAGCCCTTGCAGAAGGAGCTGCATCTCGCTGTCTTGTCCAGTGACCTACACGCAAAATTTATCCAAAAATGGTTTGTTGAATGAAACTTTTTGATGAGTAGAAACAGAGGTGTAGGGAGGATGAAGGAGAGAGGATGATGGGCAAAGTCTTGCAACCACACCAGGACAAGCCCCACAGGAATCCTGTTCTCATTTTTCTGCTTCTCTATAGTCATCACCCATTGCCTGTCCCAGGGAAATCACCCGCTGGGCCCCTGAAAACCCCACATCTTGCCCCATTATAGAATAGTAGCATGGAAGAGCTAGGACTGTAGTACTCGTCCAGTCCATGTTTTTCTTCTGTCTCTCCTTTGCAGAGCCCTTGACCTTCATTTCCTGCTCTCTGCTGAGGCACGTGTGGGATGCAGTGGAAAGAGCATCAACTCTGAAGTCAGCCCTACCAAGGCTTTGATCCTAACTGGCTGTGTAAACGTAGACCCACCTTCATTTCATCTCCACTCTCCTCATCTAGCTGGGTTCATGCTCTGTGGAGTTCCCTGGGGCAGTAGAATGGCTCAGCCCTCAATTCCTACAGTTTGTTGAGTGTTTGGTGAGGGGCAGGTGTTATATTGGGCACAGGTGCTATGAAGCACCATTGGAGCTATGGAGTCAGCCATTGTCCTTGACCTTCAACCACTCACACAGGAACGTGTATGAGTAGAGTGGGGACAGTTTGCTCTGCCTGCCTGATTTGCAGAAGATTCCAAAGGAGAGGTGAGGTTCTAGCTGGATTTGGACAATGAGTGAGAGATCACCAGGAACCCAGAGACTTGGGA